>PVKA01017748.1:19965-45238 GCA_004027165.1 Ctenomys sociabilis | reverse complement strand
AAAAAAAAAAAAAAAAAAAAAAAAAAAAAAAAAAAAAAAAAAAAAAAAAAAAAAAAAAAAGAAATAGCAGTTAATGGGTAGAACTCTCATGCTGACTAACTCTATAAACTGATACTTGCAAACTAAGCAAGTTCAATGGGGACAGCAATGTTTAATACCAAAATCACACTTGAAATACCTATCATTTTGGTCTTCTAAATGCATATTGATTCTAATCTCATATCACTTATTGCTATACTCTCCTTAAAGTAAATGTTTGTAAAACATAAAAAAGGTAATAAAACAAAGAGAGACACGGAAAAAATGTCATAGATTGTCCTGCTACAATGTTATATAAGGTTCCATTTTTAAATTTCTGTATAAAAATGCATAATTGTTTTTTAACATTCTACAGGTATTTAAATTTTAGCATATTCATGGTTGTTGAAAAATTGCAGTTCCATTTTATGTCTAAGGTGTTTGATATTCAGACAGATAGTGATGTTAAGCTTAACTACCTCTGTTGCAGGGTAATAATATCATTTTACTTTTCTTCTGGATGCTTAACAACTAAGATTTGAGACCAAAACTTAGAGAGATATATGGACTACAAGGACATACAGTATTTTTCCCTATAACTCCAAGGTCAGGACATAAGAGAGCCTCTGCTGTGATGTTTTGAAACTAAGTAGTGTCCCAAACTTTCTGATCAAGGAGATTATGTGATCACAGAGGAAAGTGATCGATGATGTACAGTTGTCTTAAGAGTGTCACCTAGAGAAAAAAATTCTCTCCAGCTTTCACAGAAAGCAAATTTTTCAAGCAATAGCCATGACTAATCCAGATGGCTGACATTGACAAAAGATCTACAAGGAGCTGTACATGGTTCCTGAGGGGATCTGACTTACCTCAAAGTGTAAGATAGCAAAAGTTTCATTATTAGTTATGCATATCTTGCTTTAGCTTGGTCTTAACCATCCAGCAGAACAGTGTAGCCACAAGGAGTAAAAAATAAAGCTATATTAACATGCTGAGCTGTAAAGGCTCAAGTCAACAACTTCTGATAATTGGCAGATGTGCTGATAACTCACTACTACTGTGGACTATTAGATCATATTGGGTTATTTTGCTGAATTGAAGTACCTACAATCTTTGGACTGGTATCAAGTATGTAAAAGTAAAGACTTCTCCAAATACAGCTTCTCTAGCTGCAATAGAACACCCATCTCTGGCAAAACAAAACAAAATAGGGTGATATAAATAAAGGACCACTTTGATATAAAAAAGAGAAAAAAATGTATATACAAGATAGTTAGATATACAACTACTTTCTCTTAGTCTATTGAGAAGAAAGTTTTGCACTAATACTATTTAGTCAAAATATCATGTCTGTACACTGTCCTTTGAATAACTACTATGAAGACACCAATATACAATGTATTAATTACTGTAACTCTCCTAGTAACCTGTTTTGAAACTGTTTCATTGCTATGTTTTCTTTTTTTCCTCATTAACATGAATTTTCAAAAAGCAATTTAATAATGACTACTTCTAAAAAGGCATAATAAAATCCTATGGCTAATCTACAAACCATTAAAAAAGAGTACTAAGTGACATGAAGAAAAAGAAAGAGTGAAAATGTAATTTAAAATTGCTGAAGCAATCAAATGCATGCTATGGAGACTTTCACAATTAAATACTGGAATAAAATAGATACAAGAAGTGCTGTGTGTGACCACAATGTGTTAAAATAATTGGAACCCTATATATAGATATCATTAGTGAAATGATACAATGTCAAAAATAAGCCTGAAGTATGCATGTTTAGAATTTAATTGGAAAGTCATCAAAAAATAAAGAAAAGTCATGCAATTATGTTATAGCTACATATGAGAGACTAAACAGGTGACAGCTTTCTAGCAGTAAGAAATAAAAAAAAAGAAATTTGTATATCTCAGTATAAAAGTTGTATGAAATAAAGAAAATGTAAATTATAATTTATATGTAAATAAGATAGCAGCTCACCAAAATGGAAACAGGATAAAATTCTATATTATTTCTGTATGTTCCTAAATTATAACATTTTACAAAAGATTATAACTTTGGGATGTAATGGCAGGAACTGTAAGATATATCTGTGGGATCAAAGATAAAAATAATCAAGGTATTTCACACTCTCCCCAGGGTGACACAAATCTTCTGCACTATACACACTTGTCATTGCACATAAGTACCATCATTATTGATCAGACATTCCCAGAAGTGCAGCCTGCACTCTAAGTCCCAAGTGCCCAGTACCACTTCTGCATAAAGCTCCCTGACACTTAGCATCCCTCATCACTACACTCCAACTTCCATGGTCAGGTGGCAGATATTTGCCTTCAAAAGAATTATGTCACAATTGTGCTCCATTTATGAAGCTTACAGAAATTATGCTATATTTTATTGCTTTCTCCAAATGGAAAAACACTGATGGAAATTAGTACACCAAAAATTTATGGACGTTAAACTAGTTCTCAAAGTACTTTTCCATTTCCTCTTATGCCTGTCATCTCAGCCTCAAATTTCAGTAGTTCCAAATTTGTTCTCACTGGTTTTCCTGGCCTAGAAGCATATTATTTATGGTTTTCCATCCCTTTCACTCTCATCTACATCATGGTGTTCCTGGGAAATTGCATGATACTGCATGTAGTCAGAACTGAGCCAAGCCTCCACGAGCCCATGTTCTACTTCCTGGCTATGCTGGCCCTCACCGATATGTGTGTGGGGCTGTCCAGTGTGCACACAGTACTGGGGGTGCTATGGAGGTTCGTTGAAGAGATCAGCCTGGATTCCTGCATTGCTCAGTCCTACTTCATTCACGGTCTGTCATTTATGGAGTCCTCTGTTCTCTTAGCTATGTCCTTTGATCGCTACATTGCCATTTGCAACCCTCTACGCTATTCCTCTATCTTAACAAATGAAAGAATCATGAGAATTGGTGTAATGATCTTATGTAGGAGCACTTTACTCATTCCTCCTGTCATCATTCGCCTGCGATTCTTAAATTATTGCCGCCCTCATATCCTCTCTCACTCTTTCTGTCTGCACCAAGATTTAATCCGAATGGCCTGCTCAGATATTCACTTCAACAGCATTTATGGCCTGGCTCTCGTCATCAGCAACCTGTTACTGGATTCCGTGCTTATCATTATCTCTTATATCATGATCCTGCACACTGTTTTGGCCATTGCATCACGGGAGGAGAGAAACAAATCCCTGCACACCTGTGTGTCTCACATCTGTGCTGTGCTGGTGTTCTACATCCCCATCATTGGCCTGACCATGGTGCACCGCTTTGGGAAACACCTCTCCCCACTGGTTCACGTGCTCATGGGCAACATCTACATCCTTTTCCCACCTTTGATGAACCCCATCATTTATAGCATCAAGACCCAGCAGATACGAAGGAGAGTTCAGAGATTGTTTTCCTTGAAAGGAACCTAAGTATTGAGATGAAATGTGAAGGTATTTAAGTCACAAAATGGAGTTAGAAATGTGAGATTAAGTAATTTAAGTGTATTTATAAACTTCTATTTCATCGATGCTATAAAAACTTTCCCTTTTTGATGGCCGTGGTAAGTCTATGTGATTTTCCTGTATAAATATAATGACTTTTATAAATGGGAAAATTATGTATAATAGGTAGGAAATCATATGAGGTGTGTAATAAGTACATTTGTTAATAACAACCACATGTCTCTGTTGCCAATACAGTACTGTAGTTTAACAACTTTTCATCAATTGCTGCAAACAATGGTGAATAAATTCCTTCAGTATTTATTGATAAATTGGTCCCTTAATCCATTTTAGAATTCTAAACAATATATTTATAGGGTATACTTTGTCTTTGCTACTCAATTCAGGCATAATATGATAACATGTATTTGCCCATTACCATAAACAACGAACCATTTAAATCATTTTTTGAATGTTAAACATATGACAAAATTTACAATCTGGATGCCAGTTTGTTCAGCAATCCAAAAACCTCTCAACTTCCTCAGGAATAGCAAGGTATAAATGACCAGTGAACTTCATAGTACAAAATTTTTTGACATTGGATTATTTATTAAAATAATAGGTATGATAGAAGTTACCATTAGAAAACCATTTAAATCATTTGAAAATATTCGCATCCATGCTTTTTTTGCCTTTTGTAATAAATCTCTGGTCCCAGTTTTCCATTTCAAAATGCCTAGATTGTTTCCATGACTAAGTAGTATAATGTATCTTCAATTTTATTGCTCCATCAAAACTGTCAGGTCTATGTAACTTTCAATTATATGATGGCTTTATTTGAGTGCACATAGGCTAGACAATATACTAAATTACCAAAGGTAATAATCTGATGGCCTTTAGATATATTATTTGTGTTAGTTTTTCTCAAATCTCAAGATGCCTCTTTCCTACTTGTCTACTGAAATTTTTGTGATGCACTTTTTAAATTTTTCAGTAACTATGATAAAACCTGTATATGGGAAATAAAAAAGTCATTACAGTAATTCATGGGTGATACTAAATAATGCATATATGTAAGTTTCTTTAACTTATTTCTACAATGCTTTGAGAAACTTTTACATTAGCAACACTTCAGTATTTCAAAGGCAGATATATTGATGTGTAATTCCCAATAGTCATTGTGCCTTGTTAGACGCAGATGGACCACAGCGTGCACTTTGAGAAGCATTTTTAGTCATGGGCCATTACTCCCACTGGTACATTTGTAACGTTTTCTACCACTCACTCCTATAGGATCAAATTGCCTGGGGTCACTTCTATAGTTGCTGTCATGAGTTTGTCATTAAGATTAGGTCATGTAAACTAAATAGTAAAAGAAAAAAGAACATAAAGAATCTTCTTCAGATTCATTCTTATTGCTACTTGTATCTATAATTGAATTTTACATCAGTTTCTGTTACCTTGTATCATATACAAAAAGTTTATGCATGAGGTCATTGATCTATATTTTAATGCTTTGTTGTTAACTTCTGAATCATGTGGCTTTATACATTTGTATCATATGTAATTACAAAACATTGTTTCTCAAATTGTTTATTGTTATTTTTAGTATCCACACTTTTGATGCTAAAGATGGAACTATCAGTAGTCTAATAATTAATAAAATCTTTAAAAATATAAGTAGTTCATCTTTGTTGGATGATTGTCATTTGCCATGTCTCTTGGAAGTAAGGAAAAATGATTTTTATTCATCATAATATCAAATCTGTGAGGTAAAAATATAACCCTTCAGTTTTGTACTTGATAATACTGAGACAAGAGTGTTTTTTACAGTACTAGAAAATAACAGCAAGCCAGAAAGTAACTGATTTTAGAGTTCACACTTTTACTAAGCCCTCTTCTATTTAAAATTAAGACGGAACTGTTTCTATTTTTTAAATTTGTTTTACCACCTCATTGATGGATATAAGATTAAAATTGTATCTTACAGGCTGAAAATATTGTTAATTCCCAGGCACAGTGCCTCCCTGGCAAGTTTGAGATTGTGAATTTTATTTTCTGTATAAAATAAAACCCTGAATGTTAATATTAATGTATATTTTCCAATGATTTACTCACTGACAATTACGTATTATTGTTCCTTGTTTTCTGAGCTAGTATTTTGGTGCATTTCATTCATGTATACTGCTGCATTTTATAATGATAGTTGTGGAGAGTTATTTGTTATTTTAGTTTCATCTTATTTCAAGTGAATCTATTTACATTAGTGGTAGTCTGAGCTGCACACCTCCGTCTTAAAGATAAATTAATGCCTTTCCCTGAGAAATATCTTTACTGTTCTTTAATTTAAACTTTTCACTAATTTTTTTTGCCCATCACAGGTTCATAATCTTTGCTAGACTATTGCTTTTCTTCTCAAATCTCTGCCCACATTGACATACTTCCCGTGTCACTGTCAGGAAACTGAAGCTGATGTGCTCTACCCCTGGCCCTATGTTGACTGACTCCACTTTGTCTCCTCCCTCAGCATGGCCTTTCCCCTCTGCACTCTGGAATTTTGCCTGACATCTTCTCCTAGATTCACTTGATGACCCACCCATGACATTGGCTCTCTCAGTATAAATGCTCAACTTGATACCTATTCTCTTACTTTTCCAGTCCTACCATGTTTAATTATTCCTGTGTTCAAAATTATTTGCCCAAAGTTTTCTAAACCAACATGATGACTACATTGACAATGCCATGACTGCATTTCCCACATGTGCATGCTCATTGCACTGGTATAAACAGCTCTTCTTTGTATTTCAGCCCAGTGGAAGCAAAGCAAACCTGAGTCCCTCCTCCTCTCAAACTGAGCGTGCTTTATGGTCTTCTTCTTCCTATGTGGCTCGCCCGCCCGCGTTCTGAGGTATTCCACACATATTCTCAAATAAGCAATCAAGAAATAGGATATTAGTGGATTTCTGCTTTATATGTTTTTTTCCAAAGAACTTCAGATTTCTGTACTCTTCTACCATGTATATGAGTGGTGCGGAATGTATATTTGGAAACGAAGACCTTTTGCGAGATATCTTCTCTATTATCCTTTCCCATTTTTTGTCTCCCTTACCATATTTCTTGCTGAAAGAGCTTCTACCAGAGATTCATCTGTTTAAAAGAAAATTTTCCTGGTACCAAAATGCCTTTCTCTCAATTCTAGTTCTGCTTGTTACTATTGGATGAAGCATCTGATAGCAGAAATCAAGAGGAACAAAAAGAAAATTAAAATTTTCAACTGGAAAAGAACATTTGTGTTTCAAAAACATTTACTGAATTAATATACATGCACCTATATACGCAATATGTTTTATGTTGCTATACTTTATTTGTAGAGATTGATGCACTTTCCTTAGCAGGTTCCAATTTGGGCAATATTTACCTATAAAATATTATCCATTCATTTTTAGCATTACTGTAGTTATTTTGCTCTCTGGGTTATATTGAATCCAATATTACTCTGCAAAGGAATTTTACTATTATATATAAGTAAATACAAACATTAATATTTATTATTAATATTTAAATACTCCAGGCACTATTTAATATACTCCAAGCAGTATTTAAATATATTGCAGATACTTCCTCAATTTTCTCAAAATTGATACACAGATAAGTTAACTTCATATTTTCTAAGGTTTGATGGTAGAAACTGTGGAGCCTGGAGGTGAGATTATGCACTGTGACTCTGAAGTTATTCTCTTAGTCATAAAGCTACATTGTTTCCCAATGGATAAACCATGTTTCCTGATATGTGTATTTTATTCAATAAAATTATTTAAAGTCCCATGATCACCCTTTCATAAATTCACTTTTGTTCCGTATGACTCTTGTTCTATTTTGCCTTTTAATCTTCAGTAACAATTTCATGTTTCTGTCTACTTTTACAATAATTTCTTTCCAGGGACACATTTCTCCAGGCAGGTCTGATGGTGGTAGGACCCTGAGATGGCTGGGACAATTTAATATGATGCTAAATATAACATAACCATTGCCAAGTCCGCTGCTTCAGGTGCTGTGCAGTAGAATCTTATAATAGGTAGTTTATAAGTCATTTCCTCTAGGCAGTTGTCTTTTTCATTAAGCTGGGTCACCCATTTTTAAAAAAAATTTAATTAATTTATTTCTTAAACATTTTTATTTTTTAAAGAAAGTACACATTAGAATTAAAACAAAAAAATTACAAGTGATACAGAATTTCACTTAACAAAGTCATACGAATTTCACAGCATTTGTTATAATACATAACGTCTTCTGACCATTTTAACTAAATTATCCTACTTCCCTTTTTCTATTCATGTGGATTTGTTGGGTCACAGAAAGACACAAAGCAGGAGGCAAAGGGAAGGGAGCAAAAAGCAAAGAAACAAAACAGTCCTCCAGCCCATGGTTTTCATTTTTTCCTCCATTGTTCTAAGCTCTCTCAAGGTTGTATCAGGCAGCGGTACTGTACATTCATTGGTTGTATAACTTGTTTGCATCTTATCCTCAAATAACTCGAATATATTATCACAGAATAATACTCAAACCACAATGTATCTGTGTATGCCTGCAGACTCAGGAGGTACACAGGTCAAGAAGAGGTCAGCACTTAGCTCACAGAGTGTACTAAGAAGTCAGTTGTCCTTTTTCCTTTAACCCGTGTCCATCTTACAGGGTTAGCTTATCTTCATGTGTCTTCAGCCCCACTACAGTCCTAAAATCCCTAACAAGTGATGCTTGGGTATTTATATTTAGATTTAACACCCAGAGGACTCACACTGTGCTGGAGAATTGAGCTTTGATAAGGCTGCATGCTCTATGCATTCAATTCACTCTTCAAGAGTGACAACATTGATTAGATTGAGGGACTGTGCATGAAGATTCAAATCAACTAGAGATCATGACCTTCTTAAACAGGGTCCTGCTGAAAAAGCAAAGTCCTACAGTGTTTCTTCTGCATGTAGGGCACTGTTAGTTAGGGCTCACATCCTGAAATACACCTCGGCTGATACAAGCGCCAATGAGGTCTGTCCTCAGGAAATAATACTTGCTTGCATTGAGTGTGTTGATGATCTGACTAGAATTTCAGTTCCTGAACTGAAAGATGATGTGGTTGACGATCAGTGATTTTACAGGAAGTGACCTTAAGTGATGTGCAGAGAGAAAGAAGTTGGTATTATTTGTGCCTCAGTGTAGACAGTGAGGACCACAGCTGCTGTAAATGAGGAGGCAAAGTCAGTCCTTTACTTTATAACTACAGTCTTAATTTTATATAAGCATTCAATCTACCACCTACAAAGATCTGAAGAGGATTTTCTTTTTGCCACTTTTAAGAATAGTTTAACAAACTTTCATAACATTTTTCTCCTGAATATTTGTATGTGTTTACTTGGTGAACCTATCTGAGTCTGGCAAATGTACTACCTACAATCATCAAATAGAACTTTGTACATAGGTGCATAACTCATTGCACTGTTTCTTTTTAAAGAGCTTTGGTAGATTGTGTATTCTCCACTGTTCTCTTATTTTATCAGGCTGTTAAATTCTTCCACCTAAATTTGATTGTGACATACTTTATTTATGTGAATTATAATATTACCTTTTATATTTTAAATTCTCTTTCTTATTGCTGAACTTTAGAATGAAATGTAAATGATTTTACCAAATTTGTTAAATATTATATACAAATATCATATAAAGATTGAATATTACACATTAGTATATACACATATCAATATATTTCTTTTAAAGTTTATTACTATAAATTAGAATTGCATTGGAGAAAATTGATCTTGATGCCATGGACACTATTACAAAACAATATATTTCAGAAACAGGAGTCATTTATAAATATGTCATCCCTGCTTAGTTTGTCAATGTTTTTTATGATTTTGGATGAAATAGTCTAAGAATTTAATGTATAGGTTACATAGAATCTATATTGCTATTTAAAGAATTTATTCACATTTTTTCAAGTTGCAGATAAACACTAGTGAATACATTTGCTCCAGAGTTTGCATGACTTTGTGAAGAATGTTTTGTTGCAGTGGGATGTGTGAGGAACAACTTAAACAATGTATGTGTATAGATTTTACATTATGAAGGTGAGAGAATATAGTTAGTGTTCACCTCTAAAAGCAGCCTGATAATGAATACTTTGAAATAGGCATAATTAGGTTGCATGGCCAGTCTCCTACAAACCATTAAAAACTCCTGACATGTCAATTTTTAAAACAATGAAGATTCATGCTATAAGGGCTTTTCACTGGATAAGGTAAAGACGTACACAACAGAAAACTTGGCACTGTGTTCATCTATACAGATAGCAGTTAAATAAGCTATAAATCCAATGCAGTCAGCATTTCTAAATCACACAGCCTTTCCTAGATAACATTTAACATGATTATTCAAACAGTAAGTGATTATATTATTCAACATAATCATAAAAACATTCATTTGAAGTTAAAAGCACTTTGTATAATAATTATTAACTCCATGGTATTCTACATAAATAATATGGAATTCTATGGATTTTTAATGGAGTAATGTTTCACTAGACAGTCAAGAAACAAAAGAACACCACAGATCCCACTGGTCCTTTCAAAATTAAAATCTTTCAATTTAGAAGGTACAAGAAAAAAATATATGCATGCTCACACATATGCAGTATACACGGATAAAGATTTTTATAATTATTTTAGTTTTATAAAAATACAGGTATTATATTTCCTCCACTGGCTAATGATCTGTAAGAAGTGCCTAGGTTTAGCCTAATTTTAATTATTATAATAGTGTGCAATTACAAAATGATGTTATTAAATTGTTACAAAAAGAAATAAAAAATTATAGTACCAAAACAAAAAGCAAAGGAAAATGTTTAAGGTCTCAGTGTAAGACTTTATTTCTAAAACCAGCATAAAGTGCTCGCTTCGGCAGCACATATACTAAAACCAGCATAAAAATTTTCACGATAATGAATTTGGATGGTCTCTGTCTGATAGTATTAGAATGATTCACACTAAAATTCATTCCTATTGTCCTGAAAACATAGGTAAACACTATTTCTTCAGAATGTCTTATCTCATTCATATTACTCTATTCTTTAAAAATAATTAGCTGATTAAAATTCTCCTTCCTAATGAACAAATTGATGTTTTATTTACACCCATGTCTCTGTACACTTGCACAAACTGGAACAAGTGTATAAAAGTGGATACCCTGTACAAGACAAACCGTCACTCACCCCTAGCAATTTGAGAAGTACATCTTGGGTTTACTTCATAGAGTGCACATTGCTGAAGGAAGATTTATTGCCCTGTAACTCAATGGTCCTTCACAGGCCACCAGGTTCTCTTGGAAGGTAAAACCTTTTAGATGTAGGGACATTTATTTTAAAGACTTTTCTGAGTAGAAAGAATTGGTTAAAGAGAGAGACCTCTTGCATGAGCTGGATCTCTGTACCACTGCAGGTGTTGTAATGGGTCAACTCATGTAAATCTTGTGTTTTCTGTTATGTGAATGTATATTCATTCACCCACTGTTCTAGGTTGTTTGGTAAAGTGGCTGTTCTTGCTGCTTGCTAAGATAAAATTCCTACCTCATAATTCCTGTAAACCAAGTTATCTTACAGAGATGACTTCAAGAAGGAAATTAAATAGACTTTAACTTCTTGTAACCTTGGGCTATGCAAGACTTCCTGCAAGTACTCAGGTGCAAGATTGCCAGAAACTAAAAGAAACCCCCAGGAAATTTAGCTTGAGTGGTAGTCACAATGACCCTTAGAGCTTTATTATGTGTCAGACAATGAATTTGTTTACCAAACTGAGAGGTGATCCGTGGGCTCTGACCTCAGTTATAAATTTCTTTCCAAATTTCAATGTGGCTGATCTGGTTCCTATTCTGAGCGACCCATAACAGTGTGTCGCTTATGTTAGCTCCACTTGTAGCACCACTCATTCAGTTAAAGTGTTCAGTGATGGAGACCACTGTGAAGTGGCTTGGAGCAGGGTTTAATATTAACCGTTTGGCTTTTCATGTTTCTTTGTGAGTTTGTCCAAGGCCCAGGATAACAGACTCAGAGTAAGGGAAACTGTGAGTCACTGGTCCCATAAGACAAGGCCACAGTTTAGGACGTCTATCTCTGACCTTAATTAGCTAAAGACTGTAGCTGCAGGGTCTCACTGGTAAGGGACTTCCTGGAGATATCATAATTCTCCTAAATTAACATAATGCATTGTTTGGAGAAGCCTTTGAAGGAATTCCCAAGTCCTGCCCAAATTCCTGAATTTTCTTAAGTATCCCTCTCCTTGGTTTGAAAAGCTAGTAGGTTCAGGCCATCCAGAGCAATTCTTTGTCAAACAAACAAACAAAATAGAAAAATCTCTAGTTCTGTAAGGAGGATTTCTGATCCTCCTGGGCCCCTTGTGATATAGCATTGTGTCATTTACTTAAGACTTTGCCATCCTCTCACTTGGGAGACTGTCAGCCTGATTAGTCTGCAAGAACTGAGAGATATTATTAATCTGATAGTTCACCAGTGCCATTTGCCTGTCATCACAGGGTAGTTCCTTCCCTGTGCTAGTAACTTTGCGCCTGGTTGGTACTGATGTCTTGTACAGTTTGCTTTCAGGAGTCAAGTCAAATCTCATGGAGCAATAGCATAGGTGATTCTGGGACATGAGCATAACTATATTAAATGGTGGACGTGTCATGAGTTAAATGAATTTTGTACTATAACTGTGGAAAATTACAAGGAAAAAACTTGAGTCCTCACTAAAATCGCCTAGGATAATGGCTTCTCCACCTGGCACCCTGTTTGTTGTTTCATCCCTTGTTTGAAATGTTATGGGCTAGCATTGAGAGTTAGACAAATGCCTGAACACTAGATAATAGTTTGTGTTCCCCAAACTATACCTACCCACCTTAACCTTATAAAAACAGTTTACTTAACAGACCGCACACAAGGCAAGTTTCCCTTATCACCAAGCTGTGAAATAAACAGGTGTCAGCCATAAACAGCTTGAGCTGCAGGATCAAAGAGTCCAAGCTGCTTAGTGAGACCCTGCAACAATCAAATGCATTAAAATAAATAAATATATAAATAATAAATAATTCAACCACAGTTTTATACTGAATTGGATTGCATTGCATGGAAATTCTCACTCGACATTCCATTCATTTGTGGACATGGCCAAATCAATTTGCAGGGTACAAGTAAGTTATGAGAAGGAATGCTTTCTTATTCCAATTGTATTACTTACGTTCAAATTAAATTCTTTATAACACCTTTTGTTCCTGAACTTCATATTTGGTATTTTGGTTCAAACCTTTTGATGTTTACAGAAAGTCTAGTACAGAGATATTTAGTAGACTACGGTGAGATGTTTTGGTTGTCTCTAACAACTATGTATAAACCACTATCTTCATTCCTGATTCCGAGTAAATTTTAAAAAGACCTTAAATTTTTTATTTTGTGACTGTAACAGCCTAATTTCTCTTGGCTTCTGTGTTAGACAAACTTCTCTTCAAGTCACTTACTTTTTGCTACTGTTTCAAATAATTACAACATCCTTGGAACCAGCTCAGTTCTTCCTGCTCAGGCAAAACATGGAAGAGTCCCAAGAAGATCTTTCTTTTTGCTTTTGGAAGTTAATCGCGGGTAAAGGGCTGAACAAGATCTGCTCGCACTGCCTGCGTGGGGATCCCCGGACCTTGTGCTGATTCCTGGAAGACCTCATTCATTTCTCTGGGGGAACCAAATTAGCTAGTGGTAGCCCAAGGGTTAGGTCAGCTTTGCTTCTGGCCTGCAATGTGACTTCCAGGCACTGAACCTTGGTATACTTTGAACATTATGAAATATCCCACCCCTGAAACATTCTTAGGCTTTGTTTTTTAACAGGGTTCATTTTTATTTACTAAATATCAACTAAGTATATAATATAATTAGTAATTTTTTGTGTTAGAAAGAAAAGTTCTTTAATCAAAACAAATTTATATATCAATATTTATGGCTTAACTAGAATAAATATGTCTAAAAGCAAAGACCCAATAAATAAACAATAAACTGAAACATTCCAAATATTTTAGGTACAGATGAAAACTGTGAGAGGTCAAAGCTTAGTCCTGTGGTGGCCTAAACCCAGAGTATTAGATTAAGTATTGCCACAATAAGCTTTAATTGACCCCAGAGTTGTAAAAACAGGCCTACGCGTGAAACAAGCAACCATATGGAGGAAACACAACCTGAGAAAGCTGACCCTAAATAATAATAGGAAAAAAGTAGCCAGATGTATAGCAAGAAAAAACTTGCTTGACAGGCAGGACGGGTGTTAATCTAACAGTTTGACAAGCAAGATAAATTGCGTATTTTCTTTATGTACTCTCCTGTCCTCTGGTCAGTTCTGCTCACTTAGACTCTGAAAAAGGAGTCTATACTGATGGTCACTGCGCTCAGCTAATAAAAATCTTCAAATTTTTAATTGGCTACCTCGATTCTTATATTGATTATGAACCCACACAAATATGTGTCACACACAAGCACTGGTACTGAGCCATTTTCCCATATTCATAAATTTTTAAACACAAGGGAAATCTTTTCTACTTACTGAATACCAACAAGTGACCAAATGTTTAAAATACCTTAGAAATGTTATCCTTTAGTTAATAATTCTCTGTTAATACCACCCTGAGTTAATCTCCATCAAAGTACAAATTAGTGTTGCCTTCATATAATTAATGTTTCTGTTTTTTGTTATCTTGTTACATGAATGATAGAAAAGTAAAAATAAATAAATAAATAAATTCCCTTCATCACTATGTTTTAAAATAGCTCAGCTTTTCATATAATAGTTATTTATGTTTACTACATAAGCATCACAGATTGATTTTTTTCCAATTAAAAAAGTACTATGTGTGACTTACTGAGTGTGATGTAAGAAATTTCTCAAAAAACAAGCATTAGTGCCTTATAAAGGACCTCACAGGGCAGAACCCTAAGGTCAGACTTGTGGAGGACCACCTGAGCAGCTCTTCTTGAAAGAAGAGCGACTGTCTCCATTTTGACTGAGCCTGATCCTATTTCCTTGTATTGTTATGTGCAGAGTTGTCTAGGACTTCTGTTTATCCATCAATTGGCCTTAAGCAATGTGTATTGGTCTAGCTGAGTGGCTTATTCAGTGAGGAGTGGCTTTAGGAGGATTGACAGAGAATTGTGGGAAGTAGGTGACTACTGTGAGCTGAGCTAGGCTGGCCTAAGTTTACCTGTGCCATATGCAGAGAGGATATGCAGAGAGAGTAATCTGTATTATAAGTATTTAATGTTCTGGGAAGTCTGGTGCTTCAGCTTTGATGTAGTCTTTCAAGCCCCAGGAAGTCATAGCCTCTATCTCGAGGCTCGCTCCCAGCTGGTGGCATGAAGCATTAGCTCTGCCCTCATGGCAAAGGCAGCAGGCCCATCACCACAGCCCAGCACCCACAGTGTGGCAGGAGGGCAGGTCACATGGAGGCATCCTCCTACATCCACCACACAATAAGATACATCCTAACCTTATAACCTAAAAATAAGCTATACCAATATGTCCAATAAAATACAAAACATTTGGTAATCCACCAAAGGGCAATTAGAATGAATAGCTAGCTTCTTCAAAATTCTCAACATACTGTTATAAAAAGAAATAGATTCCTTCTGTTTCCACAACTGAAATGAAATCTACAGGAGGGAGTTGGAAGCAGACCCCCAAAACCAGCATTTCCCCAGGCTAGTTTGATGTTTTGTTCAAAGTGCCTGCAAACAGTTTGATCTTTAAGGTACTGTTTATAAGATTTATCAGGCATAAAAATGAGATGTTTATGAGAATCTTTTCTTTCCATGTGACTCTACTTGGTACATCATTAATCACATTGCTCTGTGGCCTCATAAGCTCCTTGATCAGAAAATTTGAGACACAACTGAGTTACATGATGTTGTAGTAAAATTTCTCCTATGCCCTGAGTCTTCACTGACCTTGAAAGGCTAGGGCCAAAATGTTGGCTGTCCTTGCAGCCCTTCTGTTTCTCTAATTTTTGGTCTGCAAACTGAGGTTGTTTATCCTTCAGAAAAGAAGCTTATTATTACCCTGCAACATATGAAGTTTAGTTTAACCTTACTATCTGTCTGAATATCAAACATCTTAGGCATAACAGGTATAAAATGGAACAGGTATAAAATTTATTTATATCAAAAATCCAACCAAGTTTTGAACAGTAATCAGGAATAAGCCAATGTAAAAGAGGAGCTCATTATATGCTTTCGTTGGGCAGTTGAAACACAAGTGATTTCATGCTTAAAAGTGAGATCAATTAAGGACTGTAGAGTATTGAGGAAACCAAGGTTGACATCAGCTTGATTTCAATTAATTTGTTTTTGTGGCATCTCCTGTGTGTCTCATTGAAACCTTTCTCATGGGAGTATCTGGCTAACCTTCCTTTTCTACAATTTACTATTTATTGGAGTAGATAACTTTGGTGCCAGGCAGATGCCTCTATCAGAGGTTATAACATTTTAAGACTCCATTCTTTCTTCATCTATGCAAGGATGCTGATGCAAAGGGAAGCTGTGCTTCTGGCTGCATTTGTCAACTGGAGCTGGGACTTCTAATAACAGGGTGAGGGGACAATAGAGGGTCCATTAAACCTATGGAGATAGAGCACTGTCTTAAGGATTTGAGTAACTGAAGTTTTCCTTAGTTTTAGAATATAAAGTCATGGAAGTTCCAGTTCCTTACTAAAGAAAGAGAAAGGAAAGTAAGAGAAGGAGAAAAAAAAAAAAAAAAAAAAAAAAAAAAAAAAAAAAAAAAAAAAAAAAAAAAAAAAAAAAAAAAAAAAAAAAAAAAAAAAAAAAAAAAAAAAAAAAAAAAAAAGAAGAGCCAAAAGGGACATTGTAATAGTAGAAGGTTAACTGAGGGTGAGTTAGTACCATAACAAAAGAGTAGAGAGTTTCTTTGCAGGATGATTGGAATATTATATGTCTTAAATGGGAATTTAGGGGAGGCAAACCATTAGAGGAAGGGTCAAATAATTAAAAGAGGGTAAACATTTAAAAGTAGATAAATATCATTTAGATCTCCTGGAATAGTCCAAAGAATATCTTTTTTGTCTCAGGTGGGAAATCCACCATACAGATAAATGGGACATAAATACAAGGATAATTATATGCTGGGAAAATTGAAAATATCTAGCTTGAATATTGTCTGTATGAAGATATACCCTTTTTCCTTTATTTTACATTTCAGTGACATGTAATCTTCAGTGCTACATGAGTTCCAAACAAAGTATAACCTCTGAAAATATTTTGTATAACATTATTTAAAATGGATGAATCAGGGCTGGGAAGATAGCTCAGCAGTCTAAATGCCTACCCAAGGATCTGGGTTCGATCCCTGGTACTGTATTCTGTGTCTGCTCCAGGTGCTGAGCCAGCCACTGAAACTTGCCCTGGTGGCACACGCCTGTAATCTCAGTGCTGGTTAGGCTGAGACAGGAGGATTACTACAAGTCTGAGCTGCATCGTAAGACCTTATACCAAATAAATAAATTTAAAAAGAGAAGATAATGGATGAAATATTCATTATTCATTATTGGGAAGTTTTATATCTTTTCTGATTTACATGCTACAGTAAGATTATATAAACTATGAATTTATTCATTTAAGTAGACTTTCCTATGTTCCCTGTATGCTAACACATGCCCTCACTGAGATATGTGAAGTGTGCAATCCCAGTCTTGGAGAATATTGTGGTAACAGAAAAGTGGTAATAAGAGATAATATGTGGTAAATCTCAAAAATAAATAATATAATAAAAAAGGAAAAAATAATATACTAAAAAGAATTTAATACTTAATTCTTATGACATCCAACAGATAAGAATATTTTAATATGGGGAATATTGTATATAAACTAACTTTTAATCAACTGAGGTGATCAATGTTAACCGAGATGATTGCTATTGAGTGTGTGATCAATGATGCACAAAAATTCTTTGAGAATGAACATATTCTCACATTAGATTAGAACAATCCATCTAATTAGATTGGAGAGTGATCCAAAACTTTAAATCATTTATGGAATATTTTCTTTGGAAACTATTGGGAATATGGCTATAGGTGCTACACACCAACCAGGAATGATACACACTGAGTGTTTATTTGAACTTTTCGTGGTTGTTGAGGGATGTTGGTGGCTCTTCATGCTATACAGATGATAGTGACACTCATTACTAAAGACAGAAGGAAAGATGAGTTTAAAGAAGAGTATATATTCCAGGATATTCTGGACAAGAATTAATCTGAGCAGTAGCTTGTAAGTATACATCTGAGCCTATATTACAAATATTTTGTATGTTTTTAAATGGTGTGGGGTTGTGCTTGGTCAGGATTTTATATTTGTAAGAGTCTCTTTGTGTTAGTGCAGTGAAATGCAATGTGTTGAGTAACAGCGTGAGAGTTATTCATGGTGTGAATTGTGTACTCTAGTATACACCATAGCTTCCCTTTTATTTCACATTGAGTGACTCTAATACACAACGTGAACCCATGTGAAATAGCTATAAGTCTATCTTGTCCTTAGTATTCAATCCCTCTTTAAAAATCTCATTCTTTCAGGGGCTCTGTCTCTTGTTTATGTCACTTCTGCATCTATATAAATATAATTTATGAAACACTCATCACTAGTTACATTGTAAAAATGAAGTAGGATACAGTAGACACTTATAGCTGAGAGGATCTGCTTGCAAGACATAAGAAATGCTGTCCACACAAGAACATACGAATTGTCTGAGATCTGCTCTTGAATAATAATTGAAGCTCACAGAAAGATAATTATATATATTTACTTGTAAAGATTTTTTTTTCTGTATTTAGGACAGGGTCTACAGAGTCTCACTACATAGATCGTTTCTATGTAGTGAGACTACATAGAAAACAGAAATCCTTCTGTTTTCAGCTTCCCAAGTGCTGGGATTACAGAGGCTCACCACTATGCACAGTCTCAATTGCCCTCTCAGCTGCCCTATGGGGTGGGAGGACACGAAATGCCTGAAATCAAACCCAGCCGCTGTGCCTCACCTAAGCAGGTGCTGTAGTTCGCTGAGCTATCAAGCCTACCCTTACATGTAAAGATTGTCTACCTACATAAAGATAATTTTGCCTGGTTTTCTTTCATGTGTACATCTTACCAAAGCAACAAAATCTCTAACTTTGGCTGAGAACGAAGAATAGTTTCTTGCCCAGTTCTCTGTGCCTGTAGCCTTTACCTTCATTAGTTTTGCTTAGTTGTCTCTATGGTAATTTTTTTAACTTTTAGCCAGATTTTTAATTAATATGATATGACAAAAGCTAAAATGAGAATTGTGCTGCATGTCTTCTAGAGGACCTCTGTTACTTATTTTCCATATCCAAATATAATCACATCAAAAATTTCTGTTCTTGAATAGAAAACTACAGTTGTAAACACAGTTAAATCTAAACAAATTCAATCAATCATAAATTATACCTCTTCCTTACTCATGTAGGATAATGTATACAAACAATGCTTCTTCCCATTGTGCTATTTTAAAACATTTACCTACTTTGGCTATTTATGAATCTTAAATACCATATTTATAATTTAGAATAGTGATATTCTAAATATTACAAGTAACTATTTTTGATATTTAATACTCTTTTAGGATCAGCATGAAAGTGAAAACTATATCATATTTAATGATTTCATCTCATATTTTGGTGAGTTCTTTTCATGGAGAAAAATAATACACTTTAAGTGTATTATTTTCTTTTAAAGAAAATGTTAAACAACTGAAAAATTCATATTAATTAAAGACATCACATTAAATTTTTAAAGTTGAGTTGGGTTCATGTAGGCTATTATAATCAATTTTGTTTATTTTTCAGGGAGAAAGGACAGAAAAAACATTCATGCTTCAAGAAGATGGAGTATTAACAGGTTTAATGCAGTGCTAAAAGAAAGTATAAGAAAATCTTAAATCTTGGATATCATGACTCGGTACAAAAGTAGACACAATATAATTGAATAGTACTAAAGAGGGAGAACTTTTAAAATTGTACATTGTTTTTTCAGTACCAGGGGTTGAACTCAGGACCCTGCGTTTACCAGGGAAGTATTAAAACTACTATTTATACAGAATAGTGTATTTAATGTTGACATATTTGTACATGGATATAGCATATGTTGATCATTTTTCTCAAGACTTTTTCAAATTATTATTTTTCTAAGCATAGAGATAAAATAATACATTATTTAGTTTTCTCTTTCACTTAATCAGTGATTGTGTGGTTTAGGCCAAAGGAATTGTTCTTGATCTCACATTGTAATAATACTTCCCATTATCTTAATTTTCGATAGTTATTCATATCAATAGGAGCTTTCTAGGGCTTAATTCTCTAAAGAACACATGTCTATAATTAATGTGGATACAGAGGAGCTAGATATTGATAGGTTCTGGCCCCAGTATAAACTGCTAAATTTTATGGTGGTCATCTAATATGGCCAAAACCCTTAAAACACCAATTTATCTTTCCTGGGACCACTTACTTCTTCCTTTCCACTCCAGCCCTGGATACAATTTCCTCTCACCTTTCACACACGTACACACACAACAGGAGAGACCCCAGTCAGCTCCTTACATGTAACTGAGATTGAGCCTCTGACTCCACCCCCAGCAAAAATCCTCAAAAACCTCAGCTTTCTTTGTCTCAGGTTAGAGGATTTTCCCATCTGTCCTAGATCCTTTCCGCATCTTTAGAGTTAATAAAGGCTTCTTTTATCCTTCCTATCTCTGCTGAAAACATCTCAAATATATTATCTCTTCCTGTTTGAAGGTTATACTTATTTTTCCTTTTAATAGGAGTATTTGCAAACTGATCTGGCTGCTATTCAAGAGACAACTCTCAATGGAACATATGAACACTAGCTATTTTCAGCCAGCATCTCTCCTTCTAATGGGTATCCCTGGACTAGAAGCTGTACAACTATGGTTCTCTATTCCTCTATGCATCATGTACTCAGTTGCCCTCCTAGGGAACTGCACCATCCTCTCTGTTATCAAAACCACCGCCACCCTTCATGAGCCCCAGTACATCTTCCTGTCTATGCTGGCAGCTACAGATGTGGGACTATCTTTATCAACTCTGCCTACTGTACTCAATGTCTTCCTGATGAATCAAAAGGAGATTGAGTTCCATTCTTGCCTAACACAGATGTTCTTTATTCATACCTTCTCATCCATGGAATCAGCCATCCTGCTGGCAATGGCGTTTGACCGCATTGTAGCTATTCGCCAACCCCTACACTACACTGTGGTTTTGACTCCTCCTCGGATTACTGGGATTGGATGTGCAGCAGTGGTTAGGGGGGTGGTATTGATGGTACCTTTACCAATCCTGCTCAAGCGCTTGCCTTTCTGCAAGGGTGTCACTCTGTCCCATTGCTACTGTTATCATCCTGACGTGATGAAGCTAGCCTGTGGCCCCGTCAGAGTCAATGTCATCTATGGATTATCTCTAGTCCTCTGTTCCTTTGGAATTGACTCTGTATTCATTGTCATTTCATACATCTTCATTTTGAAAACAGTGCTCGGCATTGCTTCCGGAGATGGTCAGCTCAAGGCACTTAACACCTGCGTGTCCCACATCTTCACTGTCTTCATCTTTTATGTGCCACTTATCGTGCTGGCCTTAATTCATAGGTTTGGCACATTTAAATCTCCACTTCTCCATGTTACTATGGCCAATCTCTTCCTCTTTTTGACTCCTGTCCTTAATCCCTTGGTTTATAGTCTAAAAACCAAACAGATAAGGTCAGCAATGGGTAAGGTACTGAAGGGAAGGAGAGACCTGCTCCAGTAGCAACATATGGTTTTGAGGGAAGGAGACATATTTATTTTTTCTTCCTTTCACTTCCCTACTGCTCTCTGGGAAATATATCATTGCCTCAAGGTTTGATTTTGTTACAGTAGAGCTATTTTGTTCTTGTCTGACAGAAAGATGATCATAGCTTATTGTGAAAGTAGAAAATTGTCAAATGTGTTACTATACCGAATTGCATAATAAGCATATGTGTACCCACTGCTGTGAGATATAAACCCCTGCCCCTATCCTTATGCCTAGCCGTAACCCTATCCCTAACCCTAACCTTAACTGTTTTAAAATATCATAAGGAGCCTAAAAATTTAGAGATGGGATATACAAGAATGGTAACTTGCCCTGATCTTATTTCTTTAACTCCTTTAGAGATTAATTAGTAAAGTCTTATTAGGCTTTAGAATATAAACACAATTAAGCAGATTACTTTATATCGGGAGAGAAATAGAGGGATATTTGACAAGTAAATGACTGATATACAATGCATACCATGACATAGATAGTCAGAGTTATAACTAGGATGTGAAAACCCCATTACGCAAACCAGGAAAATTTAACTTGAAGAAGGAGATAAAGACATGAATAAAAACCACAAACAGCAAGGCAAAGAAAAGGAGATTGACTATATTCGACAAAAGAGACAGCAATTATTAAGGTGTAGAGTTAGGACAGAACGTTATGCTTGAAGGAACTCCAAGAAAAAGTGCACTAAAAGATGATATCTTCAAAGGTGACATGAACAATAGAGAGAAATAGCTATCAAAGCATTAGCCAGGAGTTTATGTTTTTAACTGGTTAATAGAAATAATTTGTCTACTGAAGCAGTGGTTCAAGTCTTGAGATCTCCTCTCTGGCTGTTGTTGGGCCTACTGGGGCTACTGTGTTCCTGTTTTGCTCAGACCCCTTTTAAGAAGTTGGAAGTTCAGCACACACAGCTGAAGTTCAACACTGTCCCATGAGACCAGGCAATGATTCCTGTCAACAAAGCTGCTCAGAATTGTACGCCTACCCACACCTTTCTTCACAATGCTCTCAGGATGTGATTGATGTCTATAGGTTGCCCAGAACACCCTGCAGGAGTGGTCTGAACAAGTGTCACCACAGTGCCTGTCCTGTGAGAATGACTGAATGCCAGCGCATGGGAAAAGGCCAGTTTCCTAATTGCCACTACACTGATACTCATAGCATCCAAAACTTCATTGTGGCCTGTGACCCATGCCAGGAGGGTGACCCTCAGGATCCTCTGTTGTCTGTATACTTGCATTGTGTTCTTCAAAGTTTTGATCAGTTTTTATGTCTTCACAGAGAGCTTTTCTTTTTTCTTTTTTTCTTTTTTTTTTTTTTTACAGTGTCTTCTGCTTTTTCTGACTTTCTTGTTTTCCTTCATCATCTTCCTTTCTGGTTTTCTTGTTGCCGCAAAAGAGAGAATGGAGGTGCTGGGAAGTGCCCAGGGTATTGCAGCAGACTTGGGACTGAATATATAGGTGAACAATTCCTTTGTGCTTAGAAATCTGTCTGTGTTGGAGCCAGGTAATGTGGAAAGTGGGGAAAGGTCTAGGCCTTTGTCACTTTTGCTAAGCATTTACAGCAACAAAATAGTGTCCTACTGCAAAGAAGAAATAATTTATCTAATGAGTCTATTAAATTAATATTCTAGTAAACGAATTCATAGTTTTTCAGGAAACTGAAATGTTATTGGGGTGGCTTGATGCACCCTCCACACTGATAATGCTGTCTCAAGGTCAGAGTCCCAGTTACTTAAAATAAGATAGAGCACTTCAGATGCCAGATATATAAATTTTCCCCACACACCAAGGAAGCAACACTATAGTCCAATTCAGTTCTGACACTGTATACCTGGAGATAGTGTCAGGCACACAACTGAGGGCTCACTTCTGCTGACCCTACTTAGTGGTCATTGGGCTAAGTTTGAAGTTATATTCATTAAAATTTTGATTGAAATTTTGGATATTATAGAAAGTTAAATACCCTTCATCTAGTTTTAGGAGCTGAACAAGAATCATCTCAGTGAACTGAGAACAAAGAATGAAGAACAAGGAGTGTATGTCAGCATAAATAGAAACAAAGCCAACATTTTTTGAGTGAGTACCGCCTTTTCAAGAAAATGAAGATGCTTCAGAAAGACTAGGGTGGGGACAAAGTGACAGACAGTATAAATCATGGAGATGTCTGTATATCATATGCATTGAGTGAAAATTTTCATATAAAGTTTGAATTCAACAGCAAAAGAAACAAAATAAAGATTCAGTGAGACCATGTTTGTTTTGCAAAGGTTATACAGATGAAATTCATTTGAATGTGAATTATTATGAGCTGGAGAAAACATGGCTATTGCTATATATGAAAAAAGGAAACACTAAAAGCTCAACTACTGAAGGGAAATAGAGATGTAGATAAATGAACATACTAACTATATTGTAGAAGTTATAATTAAATGGAAATTAATGAAGAATATATATAAGAACTACATAAAGATAAGATTTATTTCCACTGTAACAATACCAAGAATCCAATCATTCATATACATAAGGAATTTAGAGAAAAGAAACTTTCTGAGTTTAATCTCTGGTACTGCAAAAAAAGAAAGAAAGAGAGAGAGAGAGAGAGAGAGACAGAGAGAGAGAAAGAGAGAGAGAAAGAAAGAAGAAAGAAAGAAAGAAAAAAAGAAAGAAAGAAAGAAAGAAAGAAAGAAAGAAAGAAAGAAAGAAAGAAAGAAAGAAAGAAAGAAAGAAAGAAAGAAAGAAAGACAAATTTTTGGAGCAGAATTGCATGAATTTAGTTTTGGGTTATACTAAATTTGAGGACTCCTTTCATGTGAAATGTCTATGTGCTCATACCTTTCTAAGGCTAGAAATAAATAAGAAAATGTGTAGAAGGCTAGATGGAACAAACTGAGGTTTAATTAGCCTACTCTATGACCAGTAAGGTGAAAGACAGTGCACAAAGTGCTAACACAATGCCTGTTTTAGGGAAAAGTCAGTGTAGCTGAGATCCAATTGTTTACCTGGACATGTACATGGTTGGGGAGCTGATGAACCTTGTGTTACTTGATTGCTTGTTCCTGTGTCTAAGTGAATAGAATCAGAGCAAGCTAGAAGTTTGGAGCTCCTTGTGGAAGGGAGACAAGAACTGCAGCACCATGCATTTTAAACTAATTCTGTGACTTTTAGTTTTTCATCTTCATTCAACCTCCAGTCAGTTGCAAAACTTGTAGGCTGGCTTGTAGAACAGGCTCCTGAACAGGGACCTGCCTGACGAAAAGGGTAGTGAGTCAGCCAAGCCAAATTCCAGAGAGGAAAACGGCCAAACAGCAAAAGGAGAAAGGAAAAAGAAAGAGGAATGTGAGTGCACATGGGAATTATTTCCAGCCAGGGTAATGGGATAGAGTTCATCACTTGAAGTACAACACTGTATCCCTTTGTTGGCAATTCTGTTGCACCAGCCTGGCACCCAACTTAGTACTCCGTTGCTTTCTCATATGATACAAGATGTTACCAAACATAATCTTTAGTTTCCTCAGATGGTCATGCTTGATGTAGAGTACTGGATCTACTGAGAGGGGTTGTAGCATGCTTGTACCAGGGCATTTTCCACTGAAACTTTTTTTTTTATTTTTTTTTCCATTTATTTTTATTTTATTAAAATACAAATGTCAATCAGACAGTTTCAAGACACCTTAACCATACAGAGTCGATGAATTAATACATTGCAAACTGTTTTCATAACGTTTTGGTACTGTACAAGGTGCATACATGAAATTATATTTACAGGTTTTTTTATAGCTGAATTATTTCAAAGATTCAATAATTATTTACCTAGTGGATGACCATAGCACTAAAAG
>PVKA01017748.1:0-19865 GCA_004027165.1 Ctenomys sociabilis | reverse complement strand
AAACCCTTCCTTTGTCTACACCTGTCAAAAGTGGGCACTCCATTGACATTCAACTACCTTAGGTTCTTGAACTCGACACCACAATCCAACACAGTCCAGCATTCTGCAACCATTTGTATGGAGTTTGACCAGTAGAGTTCATGTCCCTTAATGATGTTCCCATTCCACACTTGGTGGACACTTGAGAGAAGATTAAAATAAAGGTGAAATAATTTCTCAGCCTTTTGGCTATGATGAAGTGTACAATGAGGGTGAAAAGCCCTCATCCCCTTTTTTTTCTCATCCTCTTCCTCCTTTTCTCCCATCTGTGGTTGAAACAAAAGTAGTGTCTCCTTATCAAAGAATGATCAGGTAGATGGTGTTTAATTGAAATCCCTTTGGGACATGTGCATTTCCAATTAATATTCATCCTGAAACCGTAACAATACATGCCAAAATATTTATGAATATAATCCTTTGGGGTATAAGTTTGTTTAAAGAATTAAAATCCAGTATCATGAATAATGAGGTTCAGAGATCTTTCATGTGTTAGACTGTCTTAGGAATTTTGCACTCTCTTCTTTAGATGTTAAGCATGTAGTGAGGCCATACTCCTCTGCAGGGCAATACGTAAATTTCCATGTTAATCTTTGAGAGTCAGGAGCTGAGTAAGCATGACAGAATTGGGGGCCAGGGAATCTGGAATTCATGGAAGAAACGACATTGGGAACAGTTTCATACTTACATTTAATTCCATAGCTAAACCTTCAGAACCACACTTACCAATAAATAGTTCTCATGATGAAGTGAGCCTGAGTCACTACTCCTGAGGATGGTATTCCCACTCATTCATTTTATACACTCTTCAGGGCTCCCCTGAGCCTCACACTCAATTCTTAGCCAGGTAGTAGGAAGCTGTCCAAAGGCAGAGACCACATGCCTGAAGAGCAGAGATTACTGTGTGGCAGATGGCTTTTGTGAGTGATAATAATGACTATACACAAGGATTAGTGGCCCTCTGAGCAGTTAAAAATTCTTGGAAACTATTTGAAAATATGCTAAGATATGGGTACCAGAGGTCATAACTCCCTCATAAACCATGTTTGGTTTAATAAAACAAAATCAGGCATCTTAAAAAATACAATGTTTGAATTGTTGCCAAACAGGGCATATCTGTAAGTGGTGCACTTGATCTCAGGTAAGAAAGGGTACAATTGTTCCTCTCTTGGAAGACAAACTGCTTAGTCCTTGTCAAAGGGGAAACCTTTGGGCTAATAGGTGTCACTCTATATTATCAAGATAGCACCCACTGACAGGAAATGAAATTCAGGCCTGGCCCCAGGAACAACAAATAATGAGAGAATTCCCAGTACGAGCTTGTCCTCAGTGGGTCACAGGGAGCATGGCTGAGACCCTTGACAGCAGAATCCCAGGAAACACAGGATTAGAACTTTCTGCTGCTGAGTGGATGACTTTGATTGGTAGAGATAAAGCTGTTAAAAATTCCTGCAGGAATCTGGGAACCTTTTCCTTTTGCTGCTGTGAGTCTGGTTCCAAGAAAGTTAAATAAACTTCCAGAGTGCTGAAGGTCTCTTGGAATTATTCATTCAGACTATTTGGGGAAATTCGTGTTGCAGTTCACTGACATGATGTTTGAGTCTTTGAACCAACTGATTATATTGCTAAACTAATTATTTTTCCAATGGTCAAAACTACAGCTATTAACCAAGATGTTAAAGGATTGAACAGCATACTTATCAGGGAGCATTCTTTACTCAAGATATCACAGACCACTGACCCGTGTACACTTTTAAGGTTAAAGGACAATGTTTCCAATGACTCATAGACACAGCTGGTGAACATAGTGAGGTAGTGGCTTCATCCCAATGATGGCCCATCCAAGAAGCAGCCATCTTGGCTCAGGTCTCCCAGATAGGACATGCAGAGTGGTGTGTGTGAGAATGCATGTATTTCTGCAGCCCTCTCTACTGTGGCCCACAGGACTGGCCTATGATAATTGTGTTTCTAAGGATTCCTGTTTTACCTTCCATTTAAGTCTATGGGATCAATGTTATTTTGCTTTTTCTCTTCCTGCCACTAGATTTACTAACCCTATGTGTTGATATCAATGAACAGTTTTGCCACAGAGGATTATGAACAGTTTTACCCTGTGTCAGTATTTTGTTGGCCAGACTATAAATCCTGTTAATATAAAATTCCCCCAAGCCTATATAGTAACTCATATATAGATATATTGCTTACTGTCCATTCTAAGCAATAATTTATCCTTCTTTTTGCACAGACTAAGTGGGCTTTGAAACAACATGGGCTATCCAAAGTCCCACAGATCATTCAAACTATCTCCCCTTCAGTTACTTGGGAACTCTGGCAATGGAAAGAACAGCTCAAGTCTAGAAATTAATGAAGGACTCATTAGAAACAATGAAAGAACATTGATTGTCAAAATTTAACAGGGGACAGTAATTGGCTTCACCTGAAATTAGGAATGTCTATGTACCAGACAATCAATGTATAAAAAAAGTTACAAGGAGAGCCAGCTTTAAATGTTTCCCATACCTCCACACTTGACACCCTAAAGGAGCTCTAGATAACAGAAACTTCTCTGGCAAATAAACTGATGCTTCGAAGTAATTTGACTGTGCCTCTCCTGAGGAGCATACTGCCCACTCCTTACTTTCCTACGGGAATTTTTGATCAAGTAGCGAATAATAAATATCAACACATTCACTGGCTTTATCTCCATAATGAGCTTATAAAAATTCTTCAGACTTATGCAGCTCAAATGGCTAAGCTAATTCAGCAAGCCCACCAGTGCTGCACAGAGTTTTTAGAATGTCATTCTGATTCTATTATACTTCCTATTAATCTTGCACAGTATACCCACTTACTACAAACTTCTATAGCCTCTGCAGATTACATAGGATTAGTTATCAATCATGCATCTGCTAAATTTATACAGCTATATTGTCATTTTTATCTTACCCATATATACTCAGGCAATTCCACTTATGAATTCCTCAACTTATTTTATAGACGGATTTTCTTTTTTATGTATTTAGTACAAGGTTTCACTATATAGATTGGATTTGTAGTGATCGTCCTGTTTTCAGCTTTCCAAGAGCTGAGATTATAGGCATGCACCACCACACAGTCTCAATCACTGTCTCAGTGTGCCCTGGAGGTGGGGCTGGCATGGCATGCTGGGGATCAGACCCTGGTCCCTGCATCTGTCTAAGCAGGTGCTTTAATCTGCTGAGCTATCTGGTTGGCCCCGTAGATGGATTTTCTTATGGTTTTTCCACTTACTGAACTTTTGTGATTCAAAACAAGAAATGCAAAATGCAAAATAATCTCTAGGATTTTGGCCCAAAGATCACAATTGAGTGCTGTACTTGCTGCCTTAGGAGATACTCTGACAGATTCTATAAACATTTTATGTGAGTCCACCTATCTATGTAGTTAATGTCACCTCTCATTTGCAGACAACCAATATTAAAAACAAACTTAGATCTGTTTCTGTTTAATTTGCTTTTGCAATTACAGAAAACCAATTAGAATATGACTGATTGTTTTTAATGCAGCTTATGTGTACCCACACTCCAGTCTTTGTGGACAAGTGACAGAAGGAAATCATCATGCCCTGATCACCTTGTATTTTCAGCAGGTAAGGATTTCTCATCTTATTTCCATAAGAATATTCAAACTCTTACCTCTGGCTTTAAATTATTGAGATAAAGGGTACACTAAATTTCATAATCTTGTCCCAAGTGCTAAACTTTACCCACATCAATTCCATCACAAGGCTACATGAATGAGCTATGGATGTAACAAATATATCCCAATTTGGAAGACTAATATGCACATGTTAGTGTAGATACTCACCACACTATGTGCCCTGCAGTCAAGACCTTGGGACACACACAACATTGGGTTTCAGCACTTGCAAAGATGAGAGTTTTTAAGAAAATAAAAACAGATATTGGCCATGCCTATAAAAGCAGGAGCTTTTAAAGACGTTTGCAATGAAAACACTTTAGTAATTCCACTGGAAATCCTTATCATTCACAAGGACAAACTATTGTTGAGTGTGCACATTTGGTATTAAAATGGAAATTACAAAAACATAAAAGGGAAACAAATCATAATAAGCCATAAATTTGCATTAATTTGTAATATTTCCACTTAATATTTTGAATCCTGATGATACAGCTATCACCTCGATGGAATTATATTGGTCAAAAGTACTAAAGTGTAGGAAAAGATGAAGGTATAAGTAAGTTGTGGTGGTCCCCAAAGATTAGAAAATGGAAAGAACAAGTTGTCTTGTTGGCATGTGGGCAGGGGTTTATTTGTGTCATTATAGAAATGGGCAAACAGTGTGAATACCCTTTAGCATCATATAACCATGGAAGAGTGTGATAGTCCCAGCAGAGAGCTTGACTAGGCTCTCTCACCAGTGAGAGCCTTCTCCAAGATGACAACTGAATAAAACTACCTTGGTAGCAGAAAGATTCGGCATCTACCCAAGATGAAATAGTATATCAAGGGCCTCTAAACAGACCCCTGAGTTATCTCTGACTATGAATCACAACTATAACTTTCTTCAGTTGAAGTAGCCTCTGCCTATTAACACCTCATGGCAATTAGGGTACTTCTACAAAGTTAGAAGTTAAGCTAGTCACAGTATCAGATAGTGCTGGGCAATATATTACAACTATAGGTGGAAGTGTATTCATTAAAAGACTAGAATTCAAGACAAGGATAACTTCTTCTAGGGATGACCAACAGTGACTGATACTCAACTACTGTTATTATACAAACAAAAAGGGGGAAATACTAGAGACCAGACAGGAACAACTGAGAAGTAATTTGCTTCATGTGTGAGCACTAAGGAGGGAGGTGCTTCTGAATTTTGTATTAAGACCTAGACACTTTGCAGCTTAGTGTAGAATGTTGACACACTGCAGGTTCTAAGGAAAAGTCAAAATATCTGAGAGCCAGATGTTTACTCAGACATGTACCATGGATGGTGCGATGAAGATATAAACTTCAAGTTATTCTGATTGCTTGTTCCCATGACTGAGTGAAAAAACTCAGGGCAAGCCAGATGCTTGGGGCTCCTTGTAGAAGGGAGTCAAGAGCCCCCAGGTCCTCACATTTAAAACTAATTGTGTATCTCTTTTGCTCCAAAATTTGTAGGTTGTCTCCTAAAAAGAGCATCTCCTAGTGATTACATATCATGTATTCCATAACTGTGGAACAAAAAAAGGACAGTAAATAAACTAACACTGCTGCAATTGATAGGAAACTTGAGATAAACATCTTTCTAATAATTATGGACTTCCATATATTGTTGGGGAAGATGGGTAGAATGTTCTTGGATATGATTCAATTCTTAGATAAAAGAACAAAACAACATACAGATATATTTCTGAATGTTGTAGTAAGACTTAGACACTTTGCAACTTGATACAGTTTGTTGGTGTAGAAGATACAGATGGCCATCACTTCTGAGCCTTTAGGTTAAGATAAAGTGAAGACACAAGTGAAGTTTGTTCTGTTAGACACAGTGCAAAAGAAGAGGCACAATTTTTAGAGCATAGAATAAATAAATGATCGAATAAAGAAAAGAAGCAAAGTAGAAAGTTGGAAAATAAGGTAAGATGTCTGTTGAATTCATTAGGTACTTGAGAAAACTTAAAATATAAATTTCATTTGGAAATAGAAGCAATAATAGACCAGCCTAGAACAAGGAATGGTATAAACAGTGTAATCAACCCTTCTCATTTGATTCTATTTTGTTTGTTAAATATCTCAAGCCATATATCAAGAAACATAGGAGCAAAGAAAATATTATGAATATATATTGCTTTTATTCATAAACCCATAATTTATGATACTTGTATTTATATCTATTTCCACAGACTAGATAGAAATTACAACAAGGATCTATTAAAGGATTATGAAATAGAAAATTTTATTTTTTCCTCACCTAAACCATCATTAACTTTCCTAATTGTTCAGCTTCTCTGATTCTTGCAAGATTTTCTCAGAGCCTCACGGATCTGCTTGGTCTTCAGACTGTACACAACTGGGTTGAGCATTGGAGGCATAAAAAGGTAGATATTCCCGAGGACAGCATGTGCTATTGGAGAACTTCTTATGCTGATTCGATGCATTGCAGTTATTGCCAGGAGAGGGCCATAATAAATAAACACAATAAAGATGTGTGACAGGCAGGTGTTGAGTGCCTTCAGCTGGCCTTCTCTGGAAGCAATACCCAGCACTGCTTGAAATATCAGAGCATAAGAAATGGCTATGAGCAGAAAGTCAATCCCAAAAGAAAGGATAACCAAAACCAACCCATACAAAATATTGATTCTGACTTGCCCACAAGCAAGTTTCATGACGTCAGGGTGAAGACAATAGGAATAGGAGAGTGTCCGGCCCTTGCAGAAAGGCAACCGCTTTAGCAGGATGGGCAGTGGGGTCATGAGTGCTGTGGCCCTCAGCAAGGCTGCCAGGCCCATTCTGGTGACTCGTGAGCTGGTAAGGATGGTGGTATACTGCAGGGGCTTGCTGATGGCCACAAAGCGGTCAAAAGCCATAGCCAACAGGATCCCTGAGCCCATGGAAGAAGAGGTATGGATGAAGAAGAGTTGAGTGAGGCAACTGTCAAATGCAATTTCATAGAGACCAAGGATAAAGACCTTGAGCACCGAGAGAAGTGTGGAGATAGACAGCACAATATCAGCCCCGGCCAATATGGACAAGAAAAGGTACTGAGGCTCCTGAAGGTTCCGTTCTTTCTTCACCAAGAATATCACTGTGCAGTTTCCTACCATTGTAATGATGTACATCAGACTCAGGAGTGGTCCCAGCCACAAGCGGGAGCCTACTAAGCCTCGGAGGCCTGTGAGGGCGAACAGAGAAGGCTGAGAGGCTGTGGCATTGAATTCCGACATGGACAACATCGAGAACCTCTGCTCAAGACCACTTTTCAGACACGCAACCTACGGAGAAAGAAAGTGAACGTCATATTGAAAAGCCTACTAATATCGCTAAATGATTCTGATGATTGCTAAAGACAAGGAACAAAAGACTTACGGGGAATAAAATGACACAAGGTTTGGCTCTTTCTAATAAACTACAACTTCTATTAAAAATTATCTATGAGCAGCAAAAACTATTAAAAATTATTGATGAAAACATGTAAATACCAAACTAAATAATCCAAAACTTAAACGAATAAAATATGAAGGAGAATGACAATCAGGACAAGAGAAATTGGACAGAAAACAGATATTTAGACTACAAATGTAAATTTTAGATATATAATCTACATTTCTGGGAGTAAAAATGTACTATTGTGTAAGAAAAATAATATGAGAGGTGTATATACAATATTTAAATATGTGAGCAAATCAATAACAACATGAAGGATATGAGTATTTTGTTAATAAGGAAGGAGGGAAATCGGCCTGCATTTCACAACTGATGAAGGTCATAATGTCAGGTACATTTTTATCTGTTATCCAAATAGAAAATTATTAAACTTTAGACATTTCATAATATTTACAATTTATGTATTACCACATGACAGGATTGTTACATTCTGAACTATGAAGATGGGAAAAAGATCTGTTAAGCTAGAAATTTGCATCTCTTTAAATCTTGTCGGTTATCTCAAATTTCACTTTTAAAAAATAAAATATATGCTTTCACATCCTATAGAGTCCATTTTCCAATATTTCTCATGTAGCCCAAGTCCCCTTGAAAAATCTCTCAATATAAATTGTATGTTTATTTTCTCTTTGGAATCCATTTACACATCACTTAAGCCATGGCATATATATTGAACACACATTGTAGGTAAGGGGTTGCTTTATGCTGTGAGGATACATTGAAAAATCATCTCTTGTTTTTAATAGTGTACATTATTGTGAGAGAATTTATTCCTCAGCCTCCATTCATCTAGATATTATTACTAAAAATAACTGAAAGTCTGTCATATAGTTGTATTTTTAATAGTATGATAGAAGTCTGATTGTATTGATATTTGTAAGTGGTGAGCCAAGGGGCCTATTCTCTATTGTATCTTGGAATGTTTTAAAGTATCTAAGAAGAAAACTAAATTGAGCAATTTTCATTCATTGCAAAGTCATTCTAATATGAGAGAACACTTTTACTAGGCATACAGTTATTTTCCTAAAACTAAAAAGTTAAAAAAAATTACAGGTACTATTTGGATTACTGTAACCATCTGTAGGGGAGATTTTCACTTCTCTCTTCAAAAATCATTGCTATTCACTACTCTGCCAAACTATGTATATGTCTAGAGGCTAAGATACTGTGTTTAACTCTTTGAACAGTGTATAGAGTTAGATTTGTGAATCAAATACTCATAGACATTTCCAGACTTGTACTGTTGTATCCCCACTGACAGAGTCCAGGTATTACATTAACACAAAGATGTTTCTAAGAGTGTGTGAAATTAAATAGACCACCTGGAAGGTATTAGGAAAAGGCATAGGGAAAGAAACTGCTGGTCAGAAGGGAGACTGAGTGACTGACCTCGGACTGTGTTTAAGACAGAATGGAAGAGTAGCCCAGGTTAGGGAAACAGACTGCCTGGTTGATATAGATGCATTTTCATTTAAGAAAATTTACTGTGGATACTGTGTGGAGAATGACTTATAAAGGAAGGACTGTATAAGAATAAATATATTTTGAGACTATATCCAGTGAAAAATTAGGGTTAGGGCATATTTGACTGTCTGGAGAAAAGCCAATGAGCATATGCCATTGTTTCGGAGGAGTGTGACATGGTTCTTTAACCCCAGATGTCCAACTAAAGCCTCCTTATTTTACTGAAGGCTATATTGCATTAATTACAAGTCATATCTTGAACCATGGCCCCCTAGCTTAGATGTGTGGCAGATGAATGGCACCCAGAAGCAGATTCAGTAGGCAAACAGCAATAAAACAAAGTGTTTACCTTTATTCCAAAGGGCTTTATGAGCTCAGGAAAAAGAAATGTAATCATTACATTCTGCTTTTCAATTTTTTTCTCCTTCCATATGCTAGGTAGATTCCATATCATTCCAATGTTTTCGTTTACCTTGGTGATTATGGCCGGAGAACTTGACCGGGCTGGCACAGCCCTTCTACTGACTGAAGTTTTATGGGAGTATTTATTGCTTTGCTTATAGACCCAAAGGTATGGAATGAAAAATTTCCATCCCTCTCCCAGGGGCCCCTGTCATATTCCTGATTCTCTCCCTGCAGTGTTCCCTCCCTCTCTGTCTCCCTCCCTCCCTTTCTCACACTCCAATTTTAGTTTTTTCAATAAAATGCAAACATGTAAAGCACACATTCTTAGCGAAGCAATTGTTCTAGTATTTTCCACATTTTCCAAACTCTGTAAGCTTAATGAGGGTAAAAAGTTAGTTGTTTAGGAATTTTAACCATAGGATCATCAAACATAAAGTTAACTGATGACTCTGAAGTTGGGGCAGACAGACAAATGCAGTTGTCATTAATTATCAGACACAATTTTGATTAGATGTTTGCGATAATTGACTTTCTTTGTGGTGATTTTAGAGGGAAAAAAGGGACAAGATTCAGGTATTCCTTATTTTCTTTTTATTTTTAAATAATTTTATTGAGAAAGAAGTAACAATGACAGTTTCAAAATAGATTACTAGGGCAGTTACAATAATTAATACATTACATATTTTAAAAAATAAATAAATTATCCCTACAAAAATATACATTGCATATTGTTGTCTTTGTAGTAGTTATTCACAGTACAAGATACAGACATTTCTTGTCTAACACTATTAGTTCAAAACTTTCCTCTCATTGAACTAAGAGAAAATATCATATATATATATGTAAATGTATATATATTTTGTATATACAGATATATATATCCATATCTATCTATCTATCTATCTATCTATCTATCTATCTATCTATCTATCTATATAATTTTTTCACTATGAAATGGTCCTTCATTTATATCCCCCCTTTTTTTTCACTTCTGTCAGAGATGGGTATTCCATTACCATTCATATATTGTAGGTACATGAATTCAGGAAAGTAATACAATATAGATCCCTTATTTCTGAGACAAGTCATGATAAACTTTAAAAAATCATTACTCAATAATGGACAATCAATTGATACATTATTTTAGTCAGATTTCAGTCATAATTGTTGCAAAGTTTTGGATAATGTAAAGAGAAAATATTCCAAATGACAGAGCACAGAAAATTTTTCAATATTTTTTTGAATGTTTACATTTTATGGTTCTTATTTCAAAGCCATCATAATATAAACTTCATCTACCATAAGAAGTTAATGATGGGCCAGGGAGATAGCTCAGCAGGACAAGTGCTTGCTTGGCAAGTGCAGGTTAGTGAGTTCAATTTCCCATTCCACCAAAAAAATAAATAGAATAAAAAAGGAGAGTACTGAATACTTGGTATTAAAAAAAGGGAGGGGGACATAGCTCAGTAGAATAAGCACTTGCCTGGCAAGCACAAGGGCCTGAGTTCAATCCCTGGTTCTGAAAAAAAAAAAAATGAACTTGATGAGAGATTAAAGAAAAAGATAGCAAAGCAGTATAAAAAGATTTGTCATTTATACAGTATAGCTTGATTTTCTTCAGTTATGGTAAATTGAATTTCACTTTTTTTTTTTTTTTTTTGGCAGAACCAGGGATTGAACTCAAGCGATTGTACTTGCCAAGCCCTTGTTTATTTTATTGAGCCATCTCCAGGCCCCCTAAAATTCACATTTGATTAAAGATATGCCTGTGTTGATTACATTGAAAGGCTTCTGAAATCTATCTGCTTTGGCATCCACAGAAAATAACGAAATGTGCTTCAGAGCCACTGTAGTAAAAAGGAGTTAGAAATGATACATACTTAGAAGAACAAGATGAGAGGTAGTCAACCAATATCTTTTTTATTAATGTGTTTAATACAGGTCTACAGGGTCTCACTACACAGATCAGACTCACAGTGATTCTCCTGCTTTCAGCCTCCCAAGCACTGGAATTTTAGGTGCATACCACCACGCCCAATCTCAGTCATTGTCTCACTGCACCTCTAGGGTCTGGGCCAGCAAAGGGGATCAAACCCTGGCCTCTGCACTCTGCCTAAGCAGGCGCTTTAGTCTGCTGAACTATCTGGCTGGCCCTCACAGTTGTTATTATACTGTTTTTAAACTAACTGAAAAATACAAAAATAAAGAGGACAAAAAAAAAGATGTATTGAAAGGAACAGTTAATGTTTAATTATCTGATCAATCGTGCATACCTATATCTGTTAATCTGAGCAACAGATTTGATTATAAAAATCAGTAATATATCAATCAGTCAATTTTCTATTCTTGTTTTGAGATTTTACACTGTATGTAATATTGTATATTACTGTTTCTTTCTGTCTCTTTTGTGTGTATGTGTGTGCGTGTGTGTATGTAGTAGTCTATATATGTGTGTATGTAGCACTGTATATTACTGTTTCTGTCTCTTTTGTGTGTGTGTGTGTGTGTGTGTGTGTGTGTGTGTGTGTGCATTTGGTACAGGGTCTCACTACACAGCTCCGACTCGTAGTGATCCTCCTGTTTTCAGCCTCCCCGGTGCTGTGACTACAGGCAAGCGCCACCACGCCTGGACTTGGTCACCTGCTCAGCCGTGCTGCCTGCGGGGCCAGGTATCAAGCCCTGGTCCCTGAGCTTGCCTAACCAGGTGCTTAGTCTGCTAATCTGTTATCTTTGGTTTTGTTATTTGTTTTGGTTTTTGCTCTTTAAAATACAATTTTAAAAAGGAGTTTATCACAGCATCCACTTTCTAAGGATGTACAGTGTACAAAGAGCACTTATGACTGTCCAATACATAGTTAATGTTCATTACAGTTAACCATTTCATTAGGAGACAAACTAGGATATAATGGCACATCTCATAGAGAACAATAGTCAAGTCAAAATCTAATGGTAAATCAAAAGGAAAAAAGTATGCTGCCACTTATGTGGTTTATGTAATACTAATAGATTTTTAACCTAGCTTAAAAGCAGTTTAGTTCCATAATTGTAATTTTCTCTAAAGTATGCTTATTTAAAATGTATTAAAATGTTATGATACATTTTATCAATTTTATTTCATTGGCCAAAAGATTAGTTCCTAAGTGTGAGCATAGAAGGGTCTCACTACACAGATCAGATTCTCCTGTTTTCAGCCTCCCAAGTGCTGGGATTACTGGCAAGCACTACCATGCCCAGTTGTCAGTCACCATCTCAGTGCACCTCAGGGGCATGCCAGGGATCAAACCCCTAGACCCCTTCATCTGCCTAAGTAGATGCTTTAATCCACTGAGCTATTATGTACACGATAAAACCAGTCTTACCAGTATTCCAATGAGTATCTTCTCAGATGATTAATCTCAGAGACTGGGTATATTTTTGTCCTTCACACTTCATGCTAGAACTGTGTAGTTCTTTTCCATTTGGATGTCAACACCAGGAATATAGCAAGTAGCTTGTTGTGGCCACTCAGGGTGACAGTATAAGATATTAGATCTTGCTACTCAGCTTGGACTCATAGTGACCCTCCTGTCTCAGCTTGCTGCTGGGATTGCAGGTATGTGCCACTACACCCAGCTTTAGTGACTGGCACAGTGTGAAGCTGGCATAGCGTGTGACACCAGGAACTGAAGCCAGGTCTTTGTGCCTGCCAGGCAGTCTCTTTAACTGCTGAGCTATCTGTCCAGCTCGTTTACCAGTTTTATAATGGTATACACGCTATAGCCTTCTGTTCGGTATTGTGTTTGCAGATGAGGGACAGGCCTTGCATTCTTCATATGTGTGGAGCCAGGTGTCACGATTGCATGAATTCTGAATAAATATCTCTAGACATTAAATGAACTTTATTATTTGCTTTCAATGGTTATTCATGACCATTCCAATATTTTTACTCCTTGTTTTCCTTCATACATTTTGTCTACTTCTCCTTTTAAATCTGCACATTACCCTTTTGAGCACTCACTACATGGTACTCTTCAAGGAAAAATGAATCAAACAAAACTGCTATTACTTGGTAGTTACTACTTAGTGAGATAAAAATGGAATACTTTTTTCTGTATTATAGGATAAATAAGTGATCCAATTTATTTAAACATAACATTTCATTAAGTTGCTTCAATTTTGTTTAGAATTAAAAAATTCAAGCTGATATAGCAAAGTAGCTTATAGAGAGTCAAAGAAAAGAATTCGATTTCATGGACCCAAAGACAGTGACAAGGGCTCAATACTAATTGCTCTTTTCTTTGTCTTAAGGCATCTCACATCGATTTCTATTCTGGTTTGTGCTCATGTTTTCATCAGTTAAATAGAAATTGCTTCCTCATAAGCAGCAAATATGACCATATACTGTCACCCCGAGTGGCCACAACAGGTTACTTGGTATATTCCTGGTGTTGACATCCAAATGGAAGAGGACTACACAGTTCTAGCATGAAGTGTGAAGGACAACAATATACTCAGATTTCAATCTCTGAGATTAATCATCTGAGAAGATACTCATTGGAATACTGGTTTTATCATGTACATAAAAGTGAGGTATAGGGCTGGCCAGATAGCTCAGTGGATTAAATCACCTACTTAGGCAGATGCAGGGTCTGGGGGTTTGATCCCTGGCATGCCCCTGAGGTGCTCTGAGGTCGCTACTGACACTGGGCATGGTAGTGCTCACCTGTAATCCCAGCTCTTGGGAGGCTGAAAACAGGAAAATCTGATCTGTATAGTGAGACCCTTCTATGTTCACACTTAGGAACTAATCCATGAGCCTTCTGATGAGAAAGATTCATAAAAAATAATCAAATTTGAATTTAATTCACCAGTGGGAATGTAATCATTATGCCTTGCAAACCAATACTAATAAAACATAAAAACTGAGAAAAAAAAGTTAAGGGAACATAGCTCATTAGAAGAGTATTTCCTAGCATGTTAAATGCTCTAGTTATGAACAGTACTAGAAAAACAACAGATGTGATAAACAGAAACCTTTAAGAATGTTACGTTATAGAGAGTATTCAGAAGCTTCATGCAGTAGCAATAGGTTGTTTTTATGTGGTTGTAGCTATATAATATCCTATTATAATATAATATTTATGTTTTATATGTCCTATATGTTAAAATTTTAATTGCATTTTTATAATATTTAAAAATAAAATAAAAAGTACATTTGAAACTAAAAGATAGTACAACAGATTCAGAGACAGACATTCTTTCAATTTTTACTGTGTATTCAGACAATAATTCAAACCAAGTACCAGTTTCACTCATTATATTGTTCCATACTTTGTTGATACTCTATGATTTGCATTAACAAAAGGTAAGCTATGCTATTATTATGATTGTTATCTGTATGTCTGGTGCTAATTAATAAAAGACATTATTTTCCAGATGAATTTTTGGATGATTATTTAGTAATTCATTTAGAACTCTCTTAGACCAGTTTCAAATTCTTGAGGATTCTACTATTTCTTTATTCCAAGAAGCAAATAAATCTTATTTTTCACTTGCCTCTGAATTTGAGCCCAGTAGGTATTCATTCACTTCTAACTTTAACTTTAAAAGAGAAGGGTAAAAGCTAATTCATTTTCATTGTCAAAAAGTACTACTCAGGGCCAGTGAGATAGCTCAGCAGACTAAATGCCTGCTTAGGCAAGTGCAGGGATCAGGGTGTGATCCTCAGCACCATGGGCCACACTGGCCCTGTCTCAAGGTATAGGTCACCAAGATGGGCTGTGGCAGGGCAGTCCTGTAATCCCAGCACGGGGGAGGCTGAGAACAGGAAAATCACTGTGAGTCCAAGCTGCATAGTGAAACCTTGTACCAAACACATTTAAAAAAAGCACCGCTCAGCTATAAAGAAAGATACTTCAAAGTTTTTATAGGTAAATAAACACAACTGGAGACAAAACTTTTAAGTGAAACAAATCACACTCACATGTGTAAATGTTGTATTATCTCCCTAGTATAAGAAAGTGAAAGATTAAATAAGATCCAGAAGTTACAATGCATACTTTGAAAGGGAAAGAAACTGCTCAGAGAGGAAAGAACACCTGGGTGGTGGAAGGGATGATGAAAATATGAAACACAGCAATCATTGTTAAATTTCTTTTTTGTTTTGAAACTCTGTGTCATGTACACTGTCACTTGTTACTCTGTTTTTGTCCTTGTTTCGATTTGTTTTTTACTGTAAAATAAAATATTTTAAAAAGGATTTCTACCTCCTTTCTCTTCCAGAAGATTAAGTGTTTTAGTCTTAATATTCAAGTCTTTGATCCATTTGACTATAGTTTCGTGCATGGTGATAGGCATGGGTATATTTTAAGTCTTCAGCATGCAGAAAGCCAGTTTTTCCAGCAGCATTTATTAAAGAGGCTGTCTTTCCTACAGGGAACGTGTCTGCCCCCTTATCAAAAATAAGGTGGCTTAGTGTGTTTGTAGTTGTGTCTGCATCTCTTAATCTGTTCCATTCATCCTCAGGTCTGCTTTTTGCCAGTACCATTTGGACAGCTCTTTTGTCTTTTATGGAACATTACAATGTTCAGAACATCAATCAGTGAGTATCAAACATAGAATAATAAATTCATTATTAGTTTTGAAATTTTATCTATTTATTTATTTTTTTAATTTATTTAGTACAGGGTCTTACTACACAGCTCAGGATCACAGTAATCCTGTTGTCTCAGTCTCCTGAGCTCTTGGACTACAGGCATGTGCCACTATACCTTGTTTCAGGTTGACACAGCACACTCAGAGCTCAGGGGCCAGCAAAGCCTGCAGTACTGGGGATAGAACCCGAGTCCTGGTGCTTTCCAGGCTGGTGCTTAGACTGCTGAGCTATCTCTCTGGCCTCTGTTGTGAAATTTTAATGCCTCGGTTTAAGCAGCATTGGTGATCAGTATTATGTGACATCTTGGTTTCTCCATAGTACTTGCAATTTATCAATCATTTGCTGTCCAGAGTTAGAGACTTTAATTTTGCATTGATATAATTTTCATTCATCATATATACCAAAAACTTTAAAATTGGATTTATATTGCCATTTCTTTTTATTCCTACTAGTTATAATCCATGACTTCCTTTACTTAAGCATTCTGCTTGTCCTTTTCACCTTAATCTTCCCCATTTTCACCTGCAGTACTGGATATTCAACTTGAAGACTTACTGCTGAGTTATATTCCCCAGCCAATTCTATCCTTAACTGTGAGGTATGTCATTACATCACTAAATTACCCAGACTGGGTTTTAACTTGTGATTTTACTTCTTCAACCTCCCAATATCCTGAGATTACAGATTTATGCCACCATTCCCAATTTAATTCCCAACAGGGAAAAAAGCCTGTATTTTTTTGTATTTTAGTTCATGATGCCTAGCATACTATTTGGCAGATAGTAGCTCCTGAATAATACTGATTTTTTACTGGTTGTACCTTCTGATATGCAGAAAATCTCATTCTCCAGCTACAACACGTTGCACCCAACATCTCTTGCGCAGGGCAGCTTGGATCTGCTTAGATTTGAGACTGTAGACAAGAGGGTTTAACAGTGGTGTCATGAGGAGGTAGGCATTGCTCATGGTGGTATATAGAATTGGGGAGGTCTCTTGACTGTAGCGATGCAGTACTGCAAGGCTGATGAGGGGCAGGTAAAACACAAGCACTGTGCACAGGTGACAGGCACAGGTGTGCAGTGATTTCCAGTTTCTATCTTGGAAGCCCAGTTTCATAACAGTGCCCAGGATCTTCACATAGGAAGCAAGAATGAAAATAACATCCACTGCAAAAGTGCAGAGTACACATGCCAGTCCATAGATACTGCTGAAAGTAACGTCCCCACAGGCAAGGTTTAACATATCTGGGTAGTAGCAATAGGAATGTGAGAGAATATTAGTTCCACAGAAAGGAAAGGCCCTGAGGAAAAAAGGCAGGGGGGCCAGTAGAGTGGCACCTCGTAGTAGGGCAGCACCACTAAGGCAGACAACAGTACAATGGGTCAGGATCCTATTATAGTTAAGTGGGGCACAGATGGCCACCAACCGATCAAAGGCCATGGCCACCAGGACACCCGACTCTACTGAGGACAAGGTGTGGATGAAGAACATTTGGGTCAGGCAGGCATTAAGGCCAATATGGTGGACATCAAACCAGAAGATTGCCAAGACGCTTGGCATTGTTGAAAGTGAAAGACCAAGGTCAGTGAGTGCTAACATGGCCAGAAAATAGAACTGGGGTTCATGAAGATTCTGCTCCACTCTAACCAGAATGAGAAGAAGAACATTGCCCCCTAGAGCAACCAGATACAAGAGACAGAAGGGGATGGAGATCCACATATGTTGAGCCTCCAGACCAGGAATACCAATGAAGGAAAAAGTGGGCCAAGAAGAAGAGCCATTGAGACCTAACATGATGAGGTGTAGGGAATACTTCAGCCCAGAATGTGTGAAACCTGCAAAAAAGAAATTGCCTGTCAGGAAAGTTGGAAACCAAATTAGACCTTGTTTATACATGGAATTATGAAAGCAAGACATGAAGAACTCAATATTGAATATCAAATTTTGTTGGTGAAGATGAAAAAAACAAGAATGATCTTATTTTTTCAATGGTATGAAAAATTGTGCAGCCTCTTTGGAAAATACTTAAATGATTTTCTTCAGGGTAAACACATATAGATCTACTGTATAGTTACTATTACTTGGTGACCATTCCAAAGAATTTATACAAAAAAATAAAGACACATGCCCACATATATATTAATATAAAACAATTCCAAAAGCTTTAAGATAGCAAAAAACTTAAAAAGAAATATAACCAAATTTAAAAGATAAATGCACTATAATGTATATTGTTTACTTTAAAAAGGAAAAAGCAATATGAAAACATGATAGATCACTTATTATGTGAAAGACAAATATAAAAAAAGCAAATGCTGTAATATTTTGCTTATCTTAGAAAAAGTAAAATTCATAGCAATAAGAGGCTGACCAGTAGTCTGGTCAGGAGTATGAGAAGATAAGTTACAAATGGATTTGAACAGACTTTTAGTAAGGTATGTATATTTCATGCCATGATTGGTATGAAAAACTTTATATGTTTTTAAAACATCAAAATTTACTCTTAAAATTTACAATGTTTTCATAATGGAGATTGTGATACTCTTGTCTGAGTATCTCAGAGGGCTAGGTTCACAGGTTTATCCTATTGTGTCCAGGTAAAATTGATATATTATATTTTTATGTACGTAGAGCCCAAAAAAACTGACCAAAAATCAATATTTATCTTTTTCATGACTGTATAGTAATACTAACTCTGGACTCATTAACGTGTATGTTTTCTGGAATCCTCTTTCATTTCTCCTTTTCAACTTAATCATAAAGGAAGTGTCACCCAAATTTGTGAAATAACTTGATTCTTGGAGAAAGTTACAGAAATATAGTTGAATTGCAAGCTTTGTATATTATGCATAAAACATAATAATGCATTGTTTGACCTCATTAAAGTTTTTATTTAAATATTTTCATTCAGTATATTTTTCCTATTTCAAAAAGTCCTAATTCTGTATGTACCTATCCCCCCTCTCATGAATTTAAAGCTTCCTTTGGACAAAGAAGCAGACATTCTATATTGTGTTTAACTTCCTTGTTCTCTACTGGTTTATTTTTAATTTCAGATACTTAGATTACTAAAGTTTTTATAAATGTTAAGTTTAAAATCCCACACTTCCCCAGATTATGTTTTCTGAGTGAGTGTAACTAAGCCACATATCAATCCAGATGCTTCACAGGGAATTCAAATATGTGCCCTAAACCTAAGGATTATTTAATCCTTTTTTCTTTAACCATTATAACTTTCTCTTGTGTTCTGTTCTGGTGAATCAGTCAATCATTTAACTCTTCCTTTTTCCTTTTTGTTGATACTGTGGTTATGAGGAACACAAAGTCAGGAACCAGATTGTCAGGGTTTTAATTATTTCCCTATCCATCACCAGAGTTTGTTTTTTATTAAATCCTCTCTGTACCTACTTCTCTGTGTTCAAATGAGAATGCTAATCTTACACTCCCTTGGGCTGTCAGAAGGTGACGCACAATCAACACTATTTAAGTAGAGCTCATTTTAAAAAAATCTCATCACTATTTTCAACTGTAATCATTGGTATTTTAACACGCATGCTAATACTTTCTCTTCTGAGAGCTCTATTTCTCAGTGAATACATTGTTCATATATTTTGGAGATCTCTCTTTATAAGTTTATCTCTTTTTATGAGTCACTCTGACTAGATCATTTAATGTTTTCTATGTCTTTTCAAATACATTACATTTTTGTTTAATCTTTAATTAACCTTTAATTAATCACAGGCAATATTTCTTCCCAACAATATTCTCCTAACATCTGACACAGAATTAAACAAACTTTATTTTGATTATTCCTTTATGTACTTCTGGTATTTTACTAAAAAAATTTTTTGAAGTTTGTATTGTCTTTTTTCCCTGTGAACTAGAGTGTGCATACTTGAAATTTTAGCCTTTTACTTTCTCAGAGATATTTTTTTTTCCAAAAAAGAATAGGTTTTATGAGAATTGAATTTTATATAAAAGTATGATTAACTTAGTTAAAGAGTGAAGTAAATATCTGATTTCACTGAATCTCAGTTTTCTTTTTCGTAAATTTATAATAATGGCACTGTATTTAAATATTGCTCTGAAGGCAAATTCTGTGAGACAACAGAATAAGAGCAGAACATAGAAAACTGCTTAAAACATAATCAATTAGTGATTTCTCCTGAACTTTCAG
>PVKA01017747.1:0-45121 GCA_004027165.1 Ctenomys sociabilis | reverse complement strand
TAAAGTATATTAGAAGAAACTGAATTCACAAAATGTACTAAATCTATTCAATTTCTATTTTTCCAAATTATTTTAAAATTTTATGTAAATTACAGAATATTACCCTTCTTAAAATGATTTTTATAAAATTTAGTTGATCATGTTGGCCAAATAGCTCAGTGGATTAAAGGGCCTGCAAGCAGGCACAGGGGCCTGGGGTTCAATCCCTGGGCCTGCTGTGCCAGTCTGCCTCCCTACCCCCTATTTGCTGAGATGGCAATTGAGACTGGGCGTGGTGGTATGTGCCTATAATCCCAGCTCTTTGGAGGCTGTAAACAGGTGAATCACTATGAGTCCGTTCTAGTGGTGAGACCTTGACCACCCTATAGACCCTTCCCTAAAACACACACACACACACACACACACACACACACACACACAATAGTTGATTAGTTGTTAAAAAGTTTGACTTAATAACAGCTCAAATCATAAGGGATTATGAATGTGTTTAATATTTGTAATATATATTGTAAAGCCAATAAAAAGAGTTCCAAAGCTAATGTTTTTCATTACGATCCTGTTTGGATCATAATTGCAAAAATTGTTTTATTTTGCCAAAAGTTTAGCATTTCTATGAGTTTGGTTCATGACGTAGAAATTAGTAGTAAAAATATATTATTAAGTCTGAGTACACTTTTTACCCTGTCTTTTCTACTTTGTATAAAGAATTTACTTTTGTGAAGGTTTTTTTTTTTTTGTCATTTTGTTTGTGATTACTGACTACCAATCATGATTAATTCTAATCATTTTTTCCCTCATTTTTTGGGTAGGGAGGTTAAACAGTATGTTTTAATTTATACTTTCATGCTTTTTCTTCTTTCTGAAAACTGTTCTATCCAGCTTATATATCCTAATTATTTCTTGTTAAAGAGAAGAACCATGAGCATTTTACACTATGCATACTGTTTTACTTTTTATTTTTTAAAATTTTTGGTGGAACCGGGGATTGAACTCAGGCCCTTGCACTTGCCAGGGAAGCACTTACTCCACTGAACCATCTCCCTGGCCCTACTGTTTCATTTTTTATTTAGTTGGATGATTTCAGTGCTGTGTCTCTATTGTTTCAAATCTTAACAGTCTTTCATTTTTCTCGGCCCCAGTTCTTTGTATGGGACACATATTAGAAAGTGTGAAGCTTTAACATTACTGCTTTAGAAATAATCCCTCAGTCAGACTGACGTGCAGCTTGGATTGAGCTCCCTTGGCTAGGGTGCTGGCTGTTTCTTGTGTCCCATTTGGAATAGCTCTTCCTAATGCAATGGAACCTGTCTCTTGACTCTACCTGACAAGGAGATTAAACTCCAAGAACTCCAGTTTGCGGGATGGAATCAGGTTACTGCCACCTGATCCCATCAGATTTTTCCATTTATGAATATTAAGCTTGTACCTATGATGATTTTAATCAAAGGTACCCCAAGATAAGTCAGCCATTATCACAGATTCTTGTGAGTGACTCTGATTTCCACAGTGCTCCAACCACTAACCTGGCTTTGACAGACACATCTACAGGCTCAGAATGCTGTGAGCTTACGCCTTCCCCACCATCAATGGTACGCAGAAGACAGACCTCACGGAGCTCCCGAAAACGGCGAGCTTCTCCCCCAGTCTCAGCGTCCTTGTGCGCATGTGCCTCTGAGACCCCAGGGCTTCTTTTTTTTTGTCTTTTTGAGACAAAAAGACTATGTAGTTCAGGCTGGCCTTAAGCTCACTTTGTAGCTCAGGCTGGTCTCGAACTCACAACAATCCTCCTGCCTCAGCCTCCTGAGTGCTGGGATTACAGGGATGTGCCACCACGCCCGGCTGACCCCAGGGCTTCTGATTAAGGAGGGGTTGAGCAGGCTGAGTATATTAGATGCAGCCCCAAGTTCTCATCCTCTTGGATTTAGGACTCCTGCCTTTACAGAATGTTGGGGATTTAAGTTTCAGCATTTCAGTATGACTGATCAAAAAGCCATTCTCTGGCTGGAGAGATGGCTCTGTGGAATAAGCTCTTCCATGGCAAGTGCAAGGGCCTAAATTCAATCCCCGGTTCTGAAAAAAAAAAAAAAATTCATACTACGGACCAACACCTAAAGTCTATGGAGGGCAGGAAGGAAGATTTGGTTGCATAGGCTGGACTGTGATGCTAGAATTCTAATAAGGCTTTGAGAATATTGCTAGGAAGTTCTCAGGCCAAATTCACCTACCAGAGCTAAAGTCCTTTAGAAATTGATTTCCCTAGTTTTGCTGCTATACGCAGCAAATTCCTGGGAGTAGACTTGCGAAGTAAGACTATGGCACGGGTGTCAGACTACACCAGCTGAGACCCATCACTTACCCAGCAGCTGGAATTCTGACCGGTGTCTTTTTCTGGCTGTCATACCCTCCCCTGGCCAAACAGCTAAATGAGCCGGATTGATCCGGCTCATAAACAATCAAATTCCTAGAGAAGTTGACAGAAATATAGAATTGGAAGAAGCAGGAGAAATCTACAGATTTCCACAGTTGAGCCCCAGCCCTGGCAACAGCTCAGGAAAGAAGGGAAAGAAAAATAAAACAATACAGATGCAAGCCCTTGAGGACATGCTGGGTAACTTGTCTTAGAAGTTGGGGACAATCAAGGAGTCTGTCCAGATGAAACCCAAAATGTGCAGTTGAGGCTTAAAAAGCAAAGAAGGGAAATTGCTCAACTCCCGGCAGTGACAAATTCTGCTGGAAGGTTCTGGGAGAAGAAAGGGCGAAGAGTGCAGTGCCGTGTGGCTGGAACTCGGGGATGAACGCTTATGAAAATTTAGAAGATAACAGAGCACTGAGATTTGTGATGCTAGAAACCCGGGTGAGGTCAACTTTCTTGAGAAAGCCAGACTGAAAGGAACGGCATGTACTCCCAAGAACCTACAGAAGTCTGTCACAGAAGATGGACTCTGAGCCTGAACACCAAACCCATTATAGTCAACTTTGCCAGGACCAAACTTTGAATCTAGCAGCCTTGGGACAATGACAAGGAAGAGCGGTGGTGAGCTGAGGAGAATCCAAGCTTCCCTTTGGTGGCTGGATCACTGCAGCCCCACAGGGCTTCTCTGCAAGAGGGTTGTTAGTGTCTCCCAATAAAAAATAGGGAAGGAGTGAGGAAATAAAGAGGCGTGAAAGTGACTGAGAGTTTTGTGTGTGGCAAAAGTACCTATGTCTCGTATTACACAAACAACTAACTCAATAGACTAACAATTTTTATTTTAATTTTAATTTTTTTTTAGGACTTGCTGTTTTCATATAAGGAGTATGAGGTAGTATATATAAGGAGTTCTAGTCATTTGAGGAAAATGGCTAGAAAACACAGCAAATGGCAAAGCCAGGTGATTAAATGTTTGGACTCTTATACCTTCTTTAGGATGGTCCTGTAAGATGACAAAACACAGTGAGTAGGTGGACCAAGCCACAAGTACAGAAAGAAGAGTAATTGATTTTTCCAACAAGATATAATTAAATGCATGTTGAAAGGAATGGGGAGAGAAAGGAGAGAGAGAGGCCAAAGCAAACAGCAGAACTGTTAGAAGTGCTTTCCTTTCATGAAAAAAGCTCTGATTTCAATCTTTTTTTGGATTTTTTTTTTTTTTTCTTTCTTTTTGGTACTGAGGATCAAACTCAGGACCTTGTACTTTCCAGGCAGGTGTTCAGGTTTCTGAGCTATCTCCCTGGCCCTCAAGCTTTTTTTAAAAAAAGAAAGATAAATATTTGAGTCATTTTAACAACCATTAAAAACAGTGATCTATCTTCCAATTTCTAAGGTTTTCTGCGTTTTATTTTGGGAGAAAAGGTTGGAAAATGAGCAGTTCTTTTATATCAAATTTGACACTTTGTTATTTAATACTATTTGGAGAACTGGTATTAATTGGGCAGCCGCTCCATTAATGAAAAAAAATTATTCAGTAAATATTGTCTGAGATCTGCGAACCAGTGGGAGTTGCCCAACATTGAAATGACTTAGTGTCCTAACATAAAAACTCACGAAAATTTATAGCTTTGCTACTCTGTGACACTTTTTAGTGGACAGGGTGTGAGGTAACATATGCTTCTGATTACAATGATTTTCCAAACACTTGTTTAGCAACATTCCTAACCGTACTTGGTCCCAGCCAAGGACTCAGCTTCATTGTGTCCACAGATGGTTCTTCTAATGGGGCTGCATTTTTCTTGGTCTAGCCGGTAGAGGTTTTGATCATCGCCCTTGTGGCGGTCCATCAAGGCACTTGGTGGCAGTGCACCGCCATCGTCTCACCCAGCCCAAGGCATGAAGCACACCCTGGAGAGGCGATGATGCATTTTTGTTTGTTTTGCAATAGCGCGGATTGAACCCTGGGGATTTTGCACTGAACTATGTGCCCAATAGTTTTGCATTTTTCTTCTTGAGACGGGGTGTTGCTCAGTTGCTCAGCCTGGGTTTGAATGTGGAAACCCTGCTGCCTTGGCGGATCATAGTGCTGGAATTATAGATGTGCACTAGCATGTCCGGTTGCAATAGCTCTTGCTGAATGAGTGAATGTGGGTGACTGTAGAGACCAAATGATGTGGTGGAATCAAATCGGGCCATAAAACACTCACTCATGACTACAGCACCCTGGGCTATTAGACAGTGAAGCATTTGAAATATTTTATACATTTGTACATGTTTATTGTTTACAGTGTTTCACTGAGAGTCATTCTGTTTTTAACCTATAGACTCAGTAAAAATATTTTTTAGAAGGGCTGGTGAGATAGCTCAGTGGATTAAGCGCCTGCTTAGGCAAGTTCAGAGACTGGGGTTTGATCTCTGGCATCACATGATGCACCATCCCCACCCCCGGGCATGCTGAGCCAGCCACTGGGACTGGCCATGGTGATGCACGCCTGTAATCCCAGTGCTGGGGAGGCTGAAAATGGCAGTAGGTCCCAGAGTCTTTTTTTTTTTAGTGTTTTTGGTATAGGGTCTCATTGCATACCTTGTATTCATAGTGATCTTCCTGTTTCAGCCTCCCCAGAGCTGGGATCACAGGTGTGCACCATTGCACCCAGGGTTCTGGGGCTGGCATGGCATGTGGTACCAGGAACCAGACTTGGGTCCTTGAGCTTGTCTAAGCAGGCACTGAGACCACTGAGCTAACTGCATTTATAACTGGATTGTATTTACCATATCAAATCAGACCATGGGGGTTTCATAGGAAACAAAGTCACTTTGGTTATCATTCCACATGATAATACATTGACTCTTTCTTCTTAGGACATTGAATAAGTCAATATAGTTTCTTCAGCCAAAAAGATATTGGTAAAATAGGCCAGGGGGATAGCTCAGTAGAATCAGCACTTGCCTGGCAAGCACGGGGTCCTGAGTTCAATCCCTGGTTCTGCTAAAAGATTGAGAGAGAGAGAGAGAGAGAGTGAGAGAGAGAGAGAGAGAGAGAGAAGAGATAAAAAATTGGTGTGTAAAATAAAGTTAACTTTATTCTATGAATTCACTGATGAAGCAGTCATCAATTGACTAAAATACAATGAACTGTTTAGTTCTGTGGGATTCAAATCTTTTTTTTTTTTTTTTTTTTTTTTTGTAAAATCTAGTGGGTAAATATTGAGGGATTTTTGGTAGAGAATATTCTGCTCTTTTGATTTATTATATAAAGAATATAAACAACAATGTATGCTAATTTTGTAATGTGGTTATTATAACTTAAGTTATCGGTTAATGACATTATTACAACTGTCATTATTAAAACACATGCTAGCAATCCTCAAACTTTAGAAGTATTCTGATACTTGCACAAATTCTTTTATTTTATTTTTGGGGAGTTGGAGATTGAACTCAGATGACACAAATTATTTTAAATGAATAGGTATTTATTTTCTGTGGCCTTTACAATTGAACTGGTAGTACTGGCCCAACAAAGCCAGATAAAATATTTGATGCTATTTACATGGTAGAAAACTGTATGTTGAAAGAAAGGAATAAAAATACTTTCAGAAAGGTGGATGTGGCCCTTTCAACTCCTGTGAGTTAACTTGCTTATGAAATTGGGAGCAATAAATTAGGATGAAATAAATTGTTACAGGACTTTTTAGAAAAGTCCTGTAAGCTTGTTTCCTATACCTTGGAGGGAACTAATCTTTATTTAGCTCTTACTTTTATGCCAGAAATTGTGCCGAGCTGTTTTTCAACTTTATGGCATCTTCTCTTTGAGTTCAATTTCAATGAACATTTGTAGGTGATTTATAGTTCTGAGACACTGCCCTGAGTGTCTCTCCACTGCTGAATACAATCAAAAGTATTATTTTAAGCTTAAGCTGTAAATTATAAACTGAACTTAGCATCATTGGGTCTTAGTACTTGGACAAAGAATGTTATATAAAGCTAAAGACTTTTTATTATTTTTTACTTTTATATACTTGGTAAGCATCTCACTCCGCAGCTCTGACTTATAGTGATCCTCTTGTTTTCAGACTCCCCAATTCTGGGATTACAGGCGTGCACCACCACACCAGGTCTCGGTGGCCAGTTCGGCTCTGGTGGGGCCAGCACAGCCTGCAGTGCTAGGGATTGAACCCGGGTCCCTGAGCTTGCCTAAGAAGACCTTTTAAAATGTAGGTATTTTTTTCTTTTTCCTTAGATGGTGTGAAAAATTAGAAAGATAGAGTTTTGGTTTTCTTGAGATCATCTTTTCTGAGTGTATTTAGTTTTAGAGAGATATTTATTACAAAGAAAGTTAGGCTAGCTATTTATAAATATCATTCTATAGTCTCGACAGTGAATACAAAGGGAAACTCAAATAATTTTCATAAAAATTGACCATGACTATTTATATAAATATGGTTAATGTCAAGGAGAACTTTTCTAATTAATATGAAGAAAACCGTTTGAAGCATTTTTCCTTGCTCTACCTACTCATAGTTCTCGTGCATGTGTACTTACCTTTAGATGTTGCTACCAATCAAATTCTCTTTAAGTTAATTGGCTGTCTCTTCAGCAGGGACTTAGTGTGACAGCATAAGCAGAGTCATCTGTCAGAGAGACAAACCCCAAGAGGCATCCTACACTTGCTCACATTCTTAACCCTAGATCTATTGGGCACATCATGAGTCTTTCTGTAAGGGCTAAGTGACAGCTTCTCTGTTTTGATTCTCTGTTTTTGTCGCCTTGCTGTAGTCATAGATTTTTTCCCTCCTACTTTGATCACATGCTGATGTCTCCCAACTCCTTAAACACATGAGCTACACCCTCCCCTTAATCTTGCCTTTCTCTTAGGGCTTAGATTTGTTTCTCTGCTAAACTCTACAAGTTCTTGCTCTTACTGCTTCCTTCTCTCCAATGTTCAAGGCTCTGACCTTGTCTGCGGTGTTGAAATTGCTCCCAGAGACCAGCTACGCCCTCCTTAGAGGTGTTTTCCAAACTGATGCTCTTGACTTGGGCACCTCTGAAACTCAGGATTTTTACTCCTTCTAAGAGGCCTGTATTCCCTCTTCGCGACGTCATACCCTGTGCTTTGGCTCTGCAATTGCTCTATGTTATGGTTTGTATCTATGTGTCTCCCCAAAGCCTCATGCTGTCTTGGCTCGCTTCTGGAGTTTGTGATTGACTATTGTAGGGGTGGATGCAGCACCTGCTCTAGGGCAGGTAATTTGCATTTCAATGTAAGGAGGGGAGAGAAGCTGGCTGCTTGAGCTGCTGCTACCTCTGCCTTTTGCTCTTGCTCTTGGCCGCCGCCATGAAAAGGTGCTTTCTGCTATGTGCTGCTCTGCTTTGGACCCAGCTGAGTATGGACTGAAACCTTCAGTAGCTGTAAGCTAAATAAACCTTTCTGTTTTGAGTGTTGGGTCCCAGCAACCAGAGAAGAGTAACAAAGATACTCCATCTCTTTATCTTCTGCTGTTTCTTATTTCACCCTGTGCAGGGTGACTGAACATCCTACGTTGCTGGGAATGCTTTGCATTTATTCTCCTGTCTGAGGAAATGCCTCAGTCTTATTCAGATTCAGATCTAAACTCAGCCCTTAAGTGTTTCTATTCCTCAGATTCAGTCCTTAGTCTTTATTTCTTTGTTAGTAAGAAACTTTGAATTTTGCAGATGTACTGGAAATTTGTGATGTGTTAGTGATGACCAATACTCTTGACAATAAGGGTTCTCTATAGAACTCCAAACACAGCTTACGAAGATAGGGCTCAGGTATTGGTTGGGCTCTTGAAGTCCTATGTTCAAATCCAAGCTATACCAACTCCTACCTGTAGAGTCTAGCACAACTACCTATCCTCTCAAAATCTTGTGAATGGGAGTAGTGCTTAACTGTAAAGGGCAGTTGTGAGAATTATAACTAAAAACTATTAATTTCTCAATTCAGTGTTGGTACAAAGGTGGTATAAAATAATTTTAAATCAATTTTGTTTCTTGTTATTGACACTACATTGGTACTACAAATACACTACATATATTTTTGAATTTAGTACTTTTTAGTGTTTTTCTACCCCTAATTCATCTGAAAGTTATAAAAACACATTTGATATAATGGATTATTATGCCAGAAATTTGCAGCGGAGGGCTGGCCAAATAGCTGAGCAGATTAAACACTGCAAGCAGGCTCAGGGTGTGGGGGTTCGATCCCCAGGCCTGCTGTGCCAGCCTGACCCCCAGGGTGCACTGAGATGGCCATTAAGACTGGATGTGGTGGTGTGTGCCTCTAATCCTAGCTCTTAGGGGGCTGTAAGCAGGCAGATCACTCTGAGTCCGATCTAGTAATGAGACCCTGAACACCCTGAAATACAAAAAAAAAAAAAAAAAAAAAAAAAAAAAAAGAAAAGAAATTTACAGTTGTGTAGAGGACAGTGACATGTGTGGCTGAGATAAAGCGCCCTTGTGCCCCTGGCTTCCAAGCTCAGGTGACATCTGTGTCTTTTCAACTCTTCTGTTCTCATGTCCTTATTTTAAGAAGCTCAGAAGATTTTGTCATTTATAGATGTAAATTTTAACAAAATAATCAAAAGTAAAATAGCAGTTGCTCATTTGTATCTTCTGCATGTTCCTGAATGTTTCCTTATGCTATTTTGCCAGCTGGCTTATTTAATTACATAGAGCTTAGTAATTAAATATAACCTTTTTATGGTAAAAGATTCATTTATTGTTTTATTAGTCAATAGTCAAAATGGTACTAATAATCTAATTTAGAATAAACACATGGGCCTTTGCACTGAGCTATATGCCCTGCTCCTTAAATATATATACACACACACACACACACACACACACACACACACCACACACACATATATATATTATTTTTGATACAAGGTCTCCTGAAGTCACTAAATTGTCTAGGCAGAAATTTGTGATCCTTCTGTTTCAGTCTGTTATGCAGCTGGATGTCAGGAGTGTGCTATCTTACCTAGCTAAGAAGAACTATCTTTTAAAAATAAGTGTTTAATTATTAATTATAATCTTTTTATTCTAATGTAGTCATTTTAAATTTCTGGGTACAACAGAACTATCTGGAGATTGTATGAAAATTCAGGCTTCTGGCTCTGAAACTATGGTTTCTAATTTCTCAGGTCTAGTGTTGGCTTGAAGATGAACATTGGTTTTTTTTGGGGGGGGAGGGTGCAGGGGGAAGTACCAGAAATTGAACTCACAACCTTGTGCTTGCCAGGCAGGCACTGTGTTGCTGAGTTATTTCCTCGGCTAGAACATGAACACTTCTAAAGAACTCCTGGAAAATAAGATAAGATAAGAAGATAAGATACGATACGATAAGATAAGATAAGATAAAGAGCCCTTGGGTGATGCCAGCCCAGGAACTATGCTTTGAAAACCACTATTGTCAGATATTTAAATAGCATTGTAGTTTAATTAAATTTTAATCTGAAGTGTTGGTTTTACTTTCTTCCCTTGCACTGTTCTCATTTTTCTTTTCCTTCTTGTTTTGCCTTTTTGTGCTTGGAAATTTAATTTTTCTATTCCTTGCTTTTTGATATTTTAAATGAGGGATATTGAAATAATATGTATCTGTATTATTTTATCTACTTCCTGCTTCCCGGGGTAATTATTCATAGAGATCTAATGTAATGTACTATCACCTCTCAGACTTTACCTTCTTAGATTTGGGGACCTGACATTCAATTAAGAAAGTGAAGGTCTGCTATACGGGTAATTAAGTAGTTTGCATTTTGTCTTTTATTCTGTCTACTCAGCTAGATTACTTATAGAACTTTCTTAGAAGAAAATGGCAAAATGGGGGCTGGGGAGAAAGCACAGCAGTCTGAGCATCTGTCTGACAAACACAACGCCCCCTAGTACCGCATGCTGTGCCGGCCCTGGAATTCTGGGTCCACTGCACTGGCTGCCTGAAATTTCAGTGATAGGGAGGCTGAGAAAGGAGGATCGCCATGAGTCTGAACTGTGTAGTGAAATCCTTTATCCAGTAAATTAAAAAAAATTAAAAAAAGAAAATGTCAAAATGTACATATAATGAAACTTTACCATTCAATGTGATTATTTCATAAACTTGAATTTAATAATAATGCAAATGATATTCTTGTTGAATGGAACAGCAAATGACATCGAGAATTTTTAAGTTTAGCACACTTCCCGCTCAGGCACATCTTCTCTTGATACTGTTACAATTCAGTTTCTGAACAGAAGTAATAGTTAGGCCGCTGTAGGTGTAAGTCACAGGGCTACCCACAGCTTTCCATGTTATCGAGTTTGCCTCCTTGTGTGGTGACATCTAGAAAGGTAAAATAAAATGAAGCATTGTGGTTTGCCATCTTGTCCAAACGGTGGGTGTTTGAACCCTGGTCTTGCCAGTGGTTGTTTTTGTCTCCCCCTTTCCTTTCTGCTCAGGAACACAACCACCCCTTACTGGGGTGTGGGGTGCTCTATGGAATGAGCACGACCTTTACCTGCAGAACATGCAGCACTTTACCCAGTGTCACCTGGATCGGCCCACACGACCCATTTGTGCTCCGCATGGGGTGCACTCTAAGAAGCCTACCGCTGCTTTCGTTTCGTTTTTTTTTTTTTTCAGACGCGCAGCGCAGCCCCTGGGGCACCTGCAGAGCCCCCACCTCCTGCGCTGTACGAGCTCTGGAAAGGGACTGTTAAACTCTCAGCTTGAGGAAAGAAGTTTATTAAAGGAAAGAAGTGGGGCCTCAGGATTCCTGGGGTGAACCCTGCCACACAGAAGGGTGGCCAAGAAGCCAGGACAGAGGCAGGGGAGAGTCGGTCCTTCCGAGGCTGCGCGCGATCAGACATGTGGCCTGCAGATGTCCTCTAGGGAAAGCCACCTCTGCATCTCCAAGAACGAAGGGCAGCAGCTTTTCACTGCGGGAACTTGGAAGGCTCCCCGAACTGGTTGTTGTGTTAGAAGTTAAATATTTCCAGTTATACTTTATTTTTATTCTTTTCTAAAACCAGTTCCATCCAGCCTAGCAATTCTGAAAGCATTCTCAAGTTGGCAGTAGGAAATGAAGTCGTCTTTTGTTCTACTTCATTTTCTCATTTTTCCTTGATTAAAGGTGGTCTTTGCTATTAATTCTTGGGCGAGACCTCTCCCTGCATTGCACTGGCAGTGAAGGGTGTCTGTCATTCTGCTTCCAAAATAAAGTGAATATTGAGACAGAGGCAGTAAAGATAAGACAGGAGCTAACACCAAAGACACATGGCAGTGGCAGAAGCAGACATTTAAAAGGGTTTTTAAAGCAGTGAACAGTCCTGGAAAACTCCTAGGAATGCCCAACCATAGAGAAGTCAACCAAAAGCCTTGTTGCAGAAAGACTCGTTCTGGAGCCTCCTGATTATGCCGTCCCCAATGATGTGCGGGCTTCGCAATCTGTCATCTCTAATGAGACCGGAGGAACTTGATTTTTTCTTCTAAGTCGTAATTGTTCTTTTTCTATTGCCTGCAGCCATTTAGTGTGTTTTATCCTGCGGATACTGCATAGTGAGGTGGAGACTCAGACACATCTTTCTGGTCTGTAAATACTTGTTGCGTTACACGTGGTGTGTTCATTATTCACTGTGTATGACACTCAGACTTCTTTTTATCGATTTGTCTGCATCCTATGACCCAGTGGGACCAGTGGGGCAGTGAATGGGTGCCTGGGAACGGTACTGTTGAATGAAAAGCTAAATGAATGACATCAAGCACAAATTCAAGGTGGATTTCGTGAGTGGCACGTGGTGCCAGCTCTAGGCGCTGTTTCAACCAATGTAGAAGTTGAAGTCTCACTTGTATAAGCTGGTGTTTCTGGTCATGGGGACCAGAAACTGACTTAAGGGATCAGTAAGTAAGTGACAGAGGTTGACAGACGTTCTGTCATCTTTGCAACATGACTTCCAAATTGTGCAGTCCTGGCAGTCCCAGTTGGCAGAAAGAGCCTAGAGAAGCCCTCCCTAGCGCAGAGCCTTGCGTGGGACAGGCTGGAGGGCACATCTCAGCATCACGTGCATTTGACTGACTGGGGCTTGTCACTCGTAAGCGCAGGCAAACATCCAGGTCCGTGATTTTAGCAAAAATGTTGACATGACTTGTGTTTCCACTGAGCCAACTATGAATCCGATTCCGATAAAGCAGGAAATTACTAGTTTCTGAATGTTTTCGTTTACATCTTAAAAATGAAGCTGCTTTGGTTGGTCCATTATGAAATACCTTGCAAATGCTGAAGTCATCAGAAAAGATAAGTCAAAATATATTTTGTCTACTGAGCTTTGCCAGATGTTTCCTTGCTCTACTTCGACTTTCTTGTCTGACTTGTGTGTTGCTTGAGTGTGCGCACCCAAGCGTGTGTGGGACACAGAGACAGAGACACGGAATGCATGAGCTGGGTGCTCTTTCTTGTCAGTTGTTTGACTCCATGTTCATGGACCAGACATGGGGGAGACACAGTACCAGCTTTCAAGGTGATGAAGGGTCCAGCAAAGTTCTCCTAAATAGCAAATTATACACCTGTGTAGTGAGGTTTACCTCACCTCTTCCTGTAACTCATCTTGTATCTTTTTCTTCACTTTCTTCCCATTTTTTTTCCAAAGTTGAACATCAAAGGCTCCCATGTTTGACAATAATAGATTTTTTTATCAATTCTGCTTATACCACTTTTAAAAGAGCTGTCATTCACACAGCCTTTTTAGAGTAGTGCTAGTAATTTGTGCAAGCTACAGTGCGGCCACAGCCAGTTTTATTTGCATGTTCCTCAGGGAAGAAAAACAGGCATTTAATGAGATATTTTAGAGACTTAAATATAAGAAAATTAGAAAATCTAGTATTCATTCCATTTTATTATTATTACTTTATGTATTTAGTACAGGATCTCACTATATAGATTGGACTCATAGTGATTCTCCTGTTTTCAGCTCCCAAGCGCTGGGATTACAGGCGTGTGCCACCATGTCCAGTCCCAATCTCTGTCTCAGTGCACCTTGGGGCAAGGCTTCTTTCCGTTTGAGCTTTTCAAATACTTTTTAAAAAGCTATAGACCATTTCATTTATTATATTTCAATTAAATTTGAAATGAATTGAAATTTCACTATTTTTCACATTATGTTACCTTTGTTAAAATGTTTTTTATATCACAAGATAATTTTTTTTTCAAAAAAGAAAACCCTCCTACACATATCTTACTCTACACAAGTTATGATACCTTGTAATACATTGGTCTAAGTGAAAAAGAATTTATTCCCAAAAAACTCTGGGAATGACTAAGTGATACATTTTTCTCCAAATGCATTCATATAATTCGAATTCCAAGTACATAATGTAAAATCAAACACTGCACTACATTTTTCTGTGGTTGTGCTTTGCCTCATCTCTGAGATTGGAAGCACCTTGAGGCCTGAAATCAGCATTTATTTCTCTTGACACCTCTTCATTATGGTAATATGCCCCACAATTACTGAATAGTGGACCGTTTATTAATTCTGTTATACATTATACATTACCAAAGATTTTGCTTTTTACTTTCTATCTATATTACCATTTTTAAAACTTTGCCAGTAATAGCAACTCTGCATTTATTTGTTATATAATTATGTTGAACTTAAATTAAAATTAGTCATTTAGAGAATAAAGCAAATTTGAATTTGCTTCAGAACTTAGAAGTTTTCAGAGAAGTGAAAAAGAAGACTATGCCAGAATTACCATTGATAATAAATAACAGACAAATACTTTAAAATATAGTAAAAGGTAATATGCAGGGAGTGATTGAAAACTGGTGAACGTTTAAACTAAAAAAATTATTAGAAGTCGCATTGGTGAGAAAGATGGAATAAGTGTGTCTGCAGGGGGGATATTTTAAGCATCTGGACAGGGATTAATGGTAAAACATCTTTTGCTATAATACATTTTTTATTTAAACATTCACCACATTTTTATCATCTCTTGTCTATGTAAAAGAAGTAAAGCATCTTTAAAGCTCCCAAAAATGAAGAGAATAAAAAGGAATCCAGCCAGTGCGAAGAAGGGTTGTGAGTCACAAGTTCCACACTTCATCAAAGACGTAGGAAGCAAAACAAGCAGAAGACAAAGAAAGAAACCAGATGCTCCTCCCGGGCTCCGCTGTGGAAAGTATTGCACGTTTTACGGTTTCAGCAAAGGTCCTAGAGTAATGAGACGATCACTATATTTCAATAGGACTCAGCGCAAGTGAGAAAGTTCAGGATTGCTCAACCAAGTACTTGCTAATTTTACGGCCTTTAGCTGGTGGGACATTTGCGGCCGTCTTCTGATCCTCGCTGATTCCAGTCGTGTAGTTCCTGGAGAAGTTGCCTTTTGCCAGGTTCAGAATAGACGCCAACTGCGCGAATCCTCGGGTATTCAGACCAGGAGCCGTGGCTGCGGCAAGTTCGTGAGGAGGCCCAAGGAAAGTCTTTGCCTTTGGACAAGCTACTACAGCTCACAGGTCTTAGCAGTATTAGGGACACTATAAGGGGCACTGTGCTATTCTGCCCTGTCAGTGTGTCTTACCTTGAGGGATAATTTACATATATTTAAATTTACATATTTTATTATTTATTTATTCATTGATTGGTATAAGATCTTGCTCTGCAGCTTGGACCCAAAGTGATCCTCCTGTCTCAACCTCCCCAGCTCTAGGATTACAGGTGAGCACCACCATGCCTGGTTTCAGGGCTGGCATGGCATGTGGTCCCAAGGATTGAACTTGTGACCTTGCACTTGCCAGGAAGGTGCTTACGCTGATGAGCTATAATATTTATTTATTTATTTATGGAACCGGGGATTGAACTCAGGTCCCTTGTGCTTGCCAGGGCAGTGCTTATTCCACTGAGCCATCTCCCCAGCCCTTCTATTGCCATTTATTTATGTTATTGTGTGTATTATTTTGTTTTTTTTTTTTATTTTGAAGTAGGGTTTTACTATATGGAGCTATCATGAATTGTTTATCCATTCATTTAACAATGGGCATTTGGATTGTCTCTAGTTTTTTATTTTATTTATTTTTTTGAATAAACAAGCTTTATTTATAAATTTAGTCAACATACATAATTGATCTAAAAACTTCAATATGATCAATTAAAAAGCCCCTTGGAAAGCCGGCTTTATAGAAGGGATTTTCCCAGGACAGTAACCAGATGTGACCTATCCCAACACCATCGTAACTGCCAGAGATCCAATAGGCTGAGCAGTGTGCTCCTCCCCCAGGACAAGCTCACACTAACTCCACAGGGAAAAAAACAAAACAAAACAAAAACAAAACATGAACCTTGGTATTGTTTCTTCTCAGTAGATCAAAAAAACCTAATTATGAGGCCAACCACAACATAATGAAAAGCCGCACTTACCTAGAATATTAGTAACAGATGATGCTGGTGTAAATTAACTTGTTATTCTAGAGCCCTTATAGACAAAATCCCCCAGTTAGTGTTTGCAGTGTCAGCTAGAGGGTTAGGTAACATGGTTGTGCAAGGTATACACATAGCATTTCACTACTACATAGAAAACAAGAGCAGCCTAGTCAGGAAAAAAACAACTATACTGTTACACACACCTAATGACAAGACTTCCCACCATTTGTGAATGTAAAACATTTAATTTAAAAATGTTGACACTACAATAAATAAAACAGCTATTATAGTTGCACATAGCGTATTCTCTATTATTTATTTATTTATTTATTTATTTATTTATTTTTTGGTGGAGCTGGGGATTGAACTCAGGCCCTTGCGCTTGCCAGGGAAGTGCTTATTCCACTGAGCCATCTCCTTGGTCCCCCATAGTGTATTCTTTAGCTGCCAGGTTTACTTATTTATTTTTTTTTTAAAGGAAACTGTAAGTTACGCTGTGGTTAAGACTTGTATTTTCACCCTTGAAACAGCCCACATCCTATTACAGGGATGTATGGTGAGACTTAAGAGCTCCAATTGTTAAACCCTTGAGTGAAGTCATGACTAGTTTTATTGCAAAAGGACCCTGTACACGTTTATCAATTCTAGTACCTTAAGAGCTACCCAACAGGTCATTAACATACAGAAACATGTCTCATGAGAAGCAAGAAGTATCACCCATCCCTTCTGCGTATCAGCACCTTGTCACTCCTGAGCAACAGTGCTCACATCTCTGAGGTCTGTGGATGGCCACTTTTCCCATTCATCCTTCATTTACGCTCTCCCTGTATCTGGTGGGCCAACTGCATGGCTTCGAGCATGATGGTGACTCTCTTAGCGTGGATGGCACACAGATTAGTAACTTCAAATAAGCCCACCAGGTGTGCCTCACTAGCCTCCTGAAGGGCACCAGTGGCTGCACTCCGGGACCTCCAGTCGGTTTGGAAGTCCTGGGCAATCTCTCTCACCAACCTCTGGAAGGGCAGCTTCTAATTGGGAAGCTCGGCCGATTTCTGGTAACGACGAATCTCTCTAAGCGCCACCACAATGGGCCTAGAGCAATGAGGCTTCTTCACCCCACCGGTAGAGGGGGCCCTTTCCCTGGCAGCTTTAGTGGCCAGCTGCTTTGGGGAGCTTTCCCACCAGTGGACTTATGAGCAGTTCACTTGGTTCTGGCCATTTTCTTTTACCCAATGCAGGAATCTTAAGTTGCTTTTCTGAGTGCTGCACTGGCCTTCAGGCAACAGCCAAAGTTGATGAAAACAAAAACGACAGCTCTAAAGGGTAATAAATGAAAACAAGAGACAAGAAAAAAAATGTTACTGGACTGTCCTGCTACAATGCTGTATATGGTTAGATTTCTAAATTTCTGTATAAAAATATGTAATTGTTTATTCCTATTTTTTAAAATTAAAATTTTTTTTCTTCATATTCTGTAGGAACTTAAAAGCTTAACATATCAATACTTGATTGAAAATATCTGTTCCATGTTATGTCTTCAGATGCTTGATATTCAGACAGATAGTGAGGTTAAGCTCAACTGCCTATGTTGTAGGGTAATAATAATAAACTTTTCTTCTGGAGGGTTAGCAACCTAAGTTTTCAGACCAAAAATTAGAGAAAAAGAAGGGCTGCAAGGACAGCCAACATTTTGGCACTAGCCTTTCAAGGTCAGTGAAGACTCAGGACATAGGAGAACATGTACTGTAAGATCATGTAATTCAGTTGTGTTCCAAATTTTCTGATCAAGGAGATTATGGGGCCACAGAGGAAAGTGATGGATGATGTAGAGTGTGCCTAAGGAGAGCACCATGGAGAGAAAACATTCTCCCAGGCTTTCACAGAGAGCAAATTGGTCAAGCAATGGCCATGACTCATCCACATAGCTGACACTGACAAAGGATATAGGAAGTGCGGTAAAAGGTTTCAGGATAAACCCTGAGGGGATTTGACTGGCTTTATCAGTACAAAAGTTACATTTCTTGTTATATAGGTCTTGATCTATCTTGGTCTTAACCATCCAACAGAAAAGTATAAAAATGAGGTATAAAAAGTAAAGCCATATTAATATGCTGAGCTGTAAAAGGCTCAAGTCAACAACTTCTGACATTGCCAGTCCTATGGAAAGCCCACTACTATTATGTACTATTGGACTATATTGGAATATATTGCGAGGCTGTAAACAGGGGGATCACTATAAGTCCAGCCTAGTAGTGAGACTCTGAACACTCTGTAACCCCTAAAATACAATTAAAAAAATATAGAAATACAGTGAAGAGTCACCTGAGGATCTTACAAACACGGCGACTTAGATTTGGTTGTTCTGGTGTGGAGCCTGAGAGCCTGTATTTCTTGCTAGCTTTTATTGTATTTATTTATTTTGTTTGCTTTGGTACTGAATATAGAACCCAGGACCTTCATGGCCCTGTGTTCCTGGCCCTTTTAACATGTTTATACTGTGAAGCAGTCTCACTAGGTCATGATCTTCCTTTTAAACTAGGGTTCATGGTTTCAAGTGGTGGAAGTTTCTTTTCCAATTAACCAGGAAAGGTATTTATTTATTTACTGAGTGAGTGTTAAGTGGGCTTACAGAGTTGGAGCTGGGTGAACTGAGGACGCAGACCATCAGTTTTCCAAATTTTCAGGGAGAAAGAACCCAAACCCAAAGCTGTTTCTCTAAGAAAAAACTTTTCTGCTACCCCATGATAGAATAATCCCGCTCTTCCACCTCTTTGGATAGATTCCCTTCCTCCCAAGTTTGTGACAGAGAGCAGGCTAATTTGTATGTGCGCCTTAGCTGCAAAGGAACCTGGGAAAGACTTCTAGATTTTGGAAACTTTTCTCACTTCTCACCAGGGCCTGAAAACCAGAAAATTCCACAAATAGTGGAAGGAGGGCAAGTAGTCAAAAAGAATAGCACATTTTCACTGCCATATTAAAACTGGAATCAAAACATTTTAGTTCATCTTTTAGATTAGCATTATATCGTGAACATTTTCTTGTCATTAATTTTTGAGAGTGTGTTTTTATTCTTTATTTTTTTATTTTTTGAGGTACTGGGGATTGAACTCAGGACCCTGCGCTTGCCAGGCAAGCACATATTCTACTGAGCTTTCTCCTTGCCCCCCCTTTTTCTTTTGTTTGAGAGCATGGTTTTAATGATTATTTAATTTCCCACTGTTTACTGCTACCTACTTTGCTTAAATCCCAATTTTATTTCTTGTTTCTTTCTTTCTTTTTTTTTTTTTAATGTATTTAGTGCGGAGTCTACTGGGTCTCACTGCATGGATCGGACTTGTAGTGATTCTCCTATTTTCAGCCTCCCAAGCGCTGGGATTACAGGCATGTGCCACCATGCCCAGTCTCAATTGCAGGATCAGCATGCTCTAGGGGCAGGATCACCAACACACTGCACCCTGGGGATTAAACCCCAGCTGCTGCATTTGTCTAAGCAGGTGCTTCAGTCTGCTGAGCTATCTGGCTAGCCCCCAATTTTATTTCTGAAAATGCAAATATATTTAAACTCTTTTTTTTTTTTGAGGTACCAAGGGTCGAACTCAGGACCTTGTACTTGCCAGGCAGGCACTTATGCCACTGAGCTATAAACTCTTTTGCAACTTGTAATTCTTGTCACCCATACCTGACTGTATGTCCTTTACCAAATCTGAGAATCAACTCTCTTGGTTTCCTTAGTTTTAGTCTAATTTTTTGTAATTTAAAAAATTTTAACCATTCAGAAGTTTTGGCAGAGGACTCGCAGGAATATCTGCTCCCAATGAGAAAATATCTGTGTGGCACCCAGCTTCTGCTGTGTCACTTCATAGCTGTGTGCCAGAGTTGGCCCAGGCGAAGCTCTACTAAGTTCCACAGTTCTTCATTCTATTGAATGAGTCTCAGTTCTTTTGAGTTATTTTTTTCTCCTGAGCAGTTGGAAGGCAATCATTTAATCTTCTTTGTAATACTTCTCAGAACTGTAATCTCAGAAATTCTTTGATGTGTTGCACAAACAGTAGCCACCTGTGTTCAGAAATCTCTGTTCCAGAAGAAACTGTGGCTGCTGACTGCCAACCCATTTTCTCATCTTTTCAAATTATACCATGTACTTATGTGCTCAGCTGCTCAGAGAGGCTGATTGTTAACTGTCTGGATGAACATTGCAGAACACAGAGTAAAATTGTTAATTATGTGACTTTTGTTCAAATTCAGCAAGGGTATTCAGTTTATGATAAGAAGTTGAGGGTCGACCAAACAGCTCAGGGGATTAAAGTGTCTGCAAGCAGGCCCAGGGCCTGAGGTTTGATCCCCAGGCCTGCCGTGCTGGCCCTCCTCCTGGGCACACTAAGATGGCAATTGAGACTGGCCATGGTGGCACACACGCCTGTAATCCCAGCTCTTGGGAGGCTATAAACAGGCGGATCACTATGAGTCCGATGTAGTAGTGAGACCCTGAACACCCTGTAGACCCTTTGCTAAAAATACAAAAAAAAAAAAAAAAAAGAAGTTGAATATATTACAAATAACTATTAGCTTATTCCATTAGTCAAATTTTTCTAAAAATATTACTTTTACTTTAGAAAATTGTTACTTTAACAAAGAAACTTTTACCAGAGATTCTTCTAATGAGACAGCTTTTTTTGAGACAGGGTCTTGCTACATAATTCAGGCTGCGTTTGGGCTCACTTTTTTTTTTTTTTTTTTTTTTTTTTTTTTTTTTTTTTTTTTTTTTTTTTTTGGTGGAACCAGGGATTGAACTCAGGCCCTTGCACTTCTCAGGGAAGCACTTATTCTACTGAGCTATCTTCCCTGCCCTGGGCTCACTTTTGTGTCCTCCAGCTGATCTTGAGCTCATAGCGATCCTCTTGTCTCAGCCTCCCAGCACTGGGTACACAGGTGTGTGCCACCATGCCCGGTTGTGGGGCTGGCACAGCGTGTGGGTCCGGGGCTCAAACTCAGGAGCTTATGCTTACCAGGTAGGTGTTTAGGCCCCTCTCAGCCCTCTCCCCAGCTCCAAGGCAGTTTTTAAAACCATCTATTAAATAAACTTATCCTCCTCTTATTTTCAAATTGATTTTCACCACCTTCCATATATACTTTATATAATAATAATTTTTTAAACAAGTAGAAAACAAAATATTTTATTTCAAGTGGCAAGAGTTCTGAAATATTTTACAACCTTAAAGTAGATGTTATTAATTTTATTGACAACCATTTCTTTCTTTCTTTCTTTCTTTCTTTCTTTCTTTCTTTCTTTCTTTCTTTCTTCCTTCCTTCCTTCCTTCCTTCCTTTCTATTTTATTGAAGTAAAAATATCAATGAGACAGTTTTAAGATACCTTAATAGAACGTATTTGATAAATTAATACATTGCAAGCTGTTTTCATATTATAGAAGGTGCATACATGATATTATACTTACAGACATTATTATAGCAGATGTCTCTAATCAGTGAATTAAGAGAGTATAACTGCTTACTTATCTTATTTTTTATACCTGAATTATATCAAAGATTCAATAATTAATACTTTCTACCGTGTTATTTTCCTAGTGGTTGTCCATAGTACTAGAAGCTGACTTGACAACCATTTCTGTTCTTAGATTTTAATTGTTTAACATGCTAACACATTTTATCTTAATTCTAGTTAATTTTATTTTTGCAGTACTGGGGATTGAACTCAGGATGTTGTGCTTGCCAGGCAGGTGCTTATGCCAGTACATTTTCAGTCCAATTCTAGCTAATTTTAAATGAGCAACTATTGCTAAGTTTTGACTCAGAATAGAATCCAAAATCCAAAGCTACAGGATCAATTATTTAAATAATAAATTATTCTGTTTTCAGTGAAGAGAAACACTGAACAGTTTCGTTATTTTATCTCCCAAATTGTGATATTTTGATACTTTAAAAATAGAATATTTTTGGAATAATCCTAAATTGTCTATTGTTAGCCTTAATCTTCTACAATAAACAGAAGGGTGCTGCATGATGAAGATGAAGATGTAGTGAAAGCTTTGCCTGGATTAATTCGATAAGTCATGTTTAATGACATTACTGAAGTCCCCTGAGTCTGTTTCCACAGTGACTATGCTTGGGTGGTGGCTGGGACTCACTGGTGTGGCATAAAAATTAAGTTATAGGCTCTATAGATGCATCTTGTTGAAAGCAGAGGAGATTACTTTTAATATGTTAAACTTTTCGTGTGAAAATGGCCATGACCCATCATGTGGGGGACATGTGTTCTGAGCTTTTGCAGACAGTGAGGATCAAGACTCAGTGAGTCTTATGTCGAGATCCCGCTTATATCCAAGAAGCCAGCCAAGGCCGGGGACTGCGGGGTATCCACATGGAACAGAGGAAGCCTCAACTGTGGTATTCAGATTTGCACCTTTTCCCTTAGTCTGAAGTTATAATGGATCAGAATCTTTAAAAGTACAGCCCTTGTTCTGAAGAGGAAAGCCCCAGCTTGGGCTGTGTGGTGCCGTGTGCCTGCTGCCCGGCCCCGATCCTGGCGTAAGTTCTGAGAGTGGAAAGATACAACTCAGGAGATCTCTGTACTGAAATATTTCCAGTCTGGGAGCTATTCCAGGCATTAGCCATGCTGTCAACCTTTCAACGCAAATGCTTTTGGAAGATTAAAAACCTGTTTTAAAAACAGATTTTAAAAAATTGTCCTTAAAAGAAAAGCATTCAAAGATATTTGATAAGAAAATACAGAAGGAAGATATATGTATAAGTACACTTATACAGTACATCATATATGCGTGAGTTAAATATTCAGCTAAAAATAACAGCTGGAGTTGGAAGTTATTCAACTTGCCACATACCCCAGGTACCTTTCAGTGGTGTCTTCTATCAGCTATTGTTAGTCAATACATAAAATGAAATGGAACAGTGTAAATTTTGGAAACTATGTCAGAGAGAATATTTTATCAACATAAACTCAAAGTTACGATGAAGCTACGTTTCTAAGATGAATGCGACTGCTTTCCCCTGGTAAGTTCTGTCCCACAGAGGTTTGGTCAGACTTAGATTATTTTCTGTCTCCACTTGGAGAACTCCTGGTCAAGGGAGATAATCAATGTTTTCAAAACCAAAACAACCTTTTCCAGTGACTTCAGCTTTTCCTCAGCAGCCTCTCTGGAGAAGACCTAGAACCTTCCACAAGACCTCGCTGTGTGAACAGACTGAGGAGAAGGCCTGCACACTCAGCAGGACAGTGTGGCACCCTAACCCTAACTCTAATCCTAACCCCAACCCCAACCTCAACCCCAACCCTGACCCTGACCCTAACCCCTCAGGGGTTTTATTCAGGAAGAGAGCACACTTCCATGGATTCCTTTAATTTTTTAACTTTTACTGAGTGAATTCAGTCTTTAAATGGCTTTCTTATCTTATGACAATCTTGATTTATTGCTGTTTGATTTCTTTTGTAGGGTTATTTTATTCACCTTAGGATTCAACTATATTATGGTTAGCATTTTTTTTTTTTTTAATTTTGGTACCAGGAGTTAAACTCAGGACTTGCTAGGCAGGCATTTATTCCACTGAGTTATGTCCCCAGAGTATTTGTTTGGTAAAACATACTTAATTTTATTTTAACAGCATATATTAAGGTAAACTAAATTGTTTAAATAAATTGTACATGCTTACTATGGGCAACATGAATCAGAATGACTCAATCAAGCTAATTAACATATATGTTACATAGGTATTTTTTGTGATGTGAACATTTAAAGTCTGCTCTGAGGGCCGTCCATATAGCTCAGCAAATTAAAGCACCTGCTTAGACAGATGCAGGGACGGGGCTTCAATCTCCAGTGTGCTGTGCCAGGTTCCCCCCACCCCCCCCCCCGAGCATGCTGCTGCGAAGGTGACAGAGACTGGGGGTGGTCGCTTCCACCTGTAATCCCAGTGCTTGGGAGGCTGAAAACAGGAAGAAACTATGTAGCGAGGCACTGTAGACCCTGTACTAAATACATTAAAAAGAATTTTAAAAATAAAAAAATGTGCTGCTGAGTGATTTAAACAACATTACACATTGTTATTCAGTACAGTTTCCATGTTAAATAAGTCCTTTTGCCTAATGGAAATTTTGTGTCTTTGACCAACAGCTCCCCGGTACTCCCTCCCTCACTCCTGGTCATCACTGATTTTCCTCTCTGCATCTTCAGAGTTCACTGTGAGATCCTGTGCACTTGTCATTTTGTGTATGAAGTTTATTTCAGTAAACACAATGTACCACACATTTCTTTATGCTATTAGAACTGACCGGGGTTTCACCGCAGTTTCCTCTGTGTGTGTTTATGGATCACATTCTTAAGTTCACTCATCTGTGGTGGGTGCTTAAGTTAAATCCATTTCATGGCCCTTAAGAATCTTGTCAGCAGCAGACACCGGAGTGAAGTTCTTTTATTTTTATTTTCGGGAAGGGTCTACAGGGTGTTCAGGACTAGATCAGACTCATAGTGATCCGCCTGTTTACAGCCTCCCAAGAGCTGGGATTGCAGGTGCGTGCCATTATACCCAGTCTCAATTGCCATCTCACAATTCGGGATTTGATCTCTGTGCAGGGCAGGCACAGAGATCAAATCCCGAATCCCCAGCCCCTGTTTCTACTTAGAGGAGCTTTAATCTACTGAGTTATTGGGCCGGCCCCAACTTGTCAAGATTTCATTTTCTTAGGATATATCTGAGGAGGTTGTATTGCTGGATCATGTATGAGTTCTAGTTTTAGTTTTGGAGGCACCTATATTATTTTCTGTAGTGGTTGTAATAATTTACTTTCCCATCTACAATATGCATATTTTGTTATCACCCTCATCAATACTGGTTATCTCTTCTAAGACTTCTGAGGCAGAAATAGCATAATTCACAGCCCAAAGTCATCTATAAGTTTTCATATATAGCATCTTGCACTTAATAAAAATACCAGGACAAATAATAAAACAAGGATAATGTAAAACAAAGAAAAATCATGAAAACAGGAAGGCATTCATTCAATAACACTGTTACCAAACTCAGAACTGAAAATAAGCATGATTATTGAAAATAAATATAAATATTCAAAGAATTCAAGGAGGAAATTGAAAATCTGGCAAAGAAGTAACTCATATCAATTTGAGAATTAAAAAAAAAAGCAAATAATGATTAAAAATTCAATAGATAAATTATCTGTGAATTAGACACTCTTGAAAAGAGAATGAATGAGCTAGATGATGTCATAAGAAATGGCCAGATTCAGGACTAGAGAGATTTAGGAAGGGCAACCAGAGAAAGGAATGTGGACTCTGTGTGCATATTAGATTACATTTTAATAGGTATCTTTTGAATATTAAACAGGGGAGAGAATGAGACAGAGCCAATTTTCTTTATACTACTTATCTTATTAAACTTTACTATTGGTTCCTATACTGTACAGGACAACATGTGAATGCATGTCCAATAGTTTTCTGTCTAATTCACTCTCTCTCTCTCTCTTTGCACATTAAAGTGTATTTATTTATTTTAGAAAGAAGAAAAAAATAAAAACAAAATTTCAAAACAAGATAATAAGAGTAACAATAATTAATACATTGCATATTGTTATTTGGGGGTACAAGTCCTAGGCATGAAATATTGTCCATAAAAATTAGCACAGAACTTTCTTTTCAATAAACTAAGAGAAATTAGCTATATAATTAAGATAGTTTACTATCTTGTGTGGATATAAGTTTCTTTTCCCTTTTCCCTTCATTTCTCTATCACAGTTTCTAAAAATTTTGGTCAGTTTCTGCCCTATTCATGACATGTATTGCCCAATTTGGTTCTAGTTATTCATTTAGCTTCTCAACTGGTGAAACTATATCTATATAATGTTTATACATATGGATCTAATTTATTTCATTTATGAATGTGGTCTTGAGTTGCACCCATTTACATATAAAAGTCTCAAGTTTATCTTTCTTAATGGCTGAATAGTATTCCATTAAATTAAAAAAAAATTTTTTTAGCCATTTCTCAGTTGATGGGTATTTGGATTGCTTCCAAGATTTAACTATTACAAATTGTGCTGTTATAAATATGGGTGCATATATATATATATATATATATATATATATATATATATATATATATATATATAATGATGCTTTTAATTATTTTGGGAAGATATCCAGGAGGGGGAATAGATGAGTCAAATTGGACCTCTAATTCTAGTTTTTGGAGGAATCTCCACACTGATTGCTACAGTGGTTTTACCAGTCTGCACTCCCACCAACAGCTGAGAAGGGTTTCCTCCCAAGCCCCTCCAGCCCTTGCTATCAGTTGATTTCTTTCTGGCACGAAGTGGAATCTCAATGTTCTTTTAATTTGCATCTCCCAGTTGACTAATGATGTTTTTTTCATTTATTTATTTGCCATTCATATTTCTTCATTTGAAAACTATATTCATAACAGATGATCATTTTTGGATTGGGTGTTTCAATTTATGGGGCCTGATTTTTAAAAATTCTTTATATGTTTTATATAGAAGGCCACTATCTGAGGGACAACTCACTCTGTGAGTGATTTATTGTAATTTAAAAAAAAATGTATTTGGTACAGGGTCTCACTTTACAGCTAGGACTCATAGTGATCCTTCTGTTTTCAGCCTCTCTAGTGCTGAGATTACAGGCCTGCACCACCATGCCCAGGGCTGGTTGCCTGCTCAGCTTGGTGGGGGTACAGTTGGCCCAGCATGTGCTACCTGGGAATCGAACCCTGGACCCTGTGCTTGCCTAAGCAGGTGTTTAGCCTACCGAGCTATCTCTCCAGTCCAGTGATTTATTTTGTCATGCAAAACTTTTTAGGGACATGAGATCCTAATTTTAAATACTTTGTAGTGTTTCCCATGTGGTCTGAATTTTGTTTATTTTTATCCTGCAATCTAGCCAGCCTTTACCCTTTCAGTGCTGCTTTCTTTCTTTATGGAAGATCTTTCATTGTTCCTATGTAAATGCTACTCATTTTTAAAAGCATTAACTCAGGCATCTTTCTTAATTTTACCAGGACATATTTAGTTGGCTTCCTTATTTTATTAGAGCAGTATGACATACATTAAGATTATGTCCTTCATTAGAATGTGAGCTCTTAAACAATTAATCTTGACATCTATGTCAGAATTTGTACATAGAGACATGGCAAATGCAAAGAGAATTTTCAGAATATGACCCCAAATATCAATTAGGCCAATAACAAGGCAGTTAAAAACCAAAGAGAAACCAGGTGCATGCTTATAATCCCAGCACTCAGGGATTACAAGCCTCACTTCCTGAGGCAGGAAGATTGTTGTGAGTTTCAGACCAGCCTGGGCTACAAAGTGAGCTCAAAGCCAGCCTGAACTGCATAGTGAGACCCTGTCTCAGAAAAATAGCTCAGTGGATTAAATCCTGCTTAGGCAAACACAAGGGCCTGGGTTTGATCCCAGGTACCATATGCCACACCAGTCCTGCCCCCTGGGAACTAAGCTGGTCAATGAGACGGGGTACGCCTGTAATCCCAGTGCCGGGGAGGCTGAAGACAGGAGGATCACTGCGAGTCCAAGCTGCATAGGGAGACTCTGCATCAAATACATAAAAAAAAAAAAAAAAAAGACAAATCAATAAAATAAAACCAGACAGCAAATACTTGAATTGAAAAGCAATGACCTTACAATGTATGGCTAAATCATTAACTGAAATTATGGAAGGACACAGTGGACTTAACAATCTTTGAACTTCTTAGAGATACTGATCATTTTTCTAATACATTTGGGTATGTAATTCTCTCAGACAGGAGCTCAGTGAGTGATCGATTTGCCTTCAATGGAAAATTCTAGCTCAATATATGGGACAAACTTCCCAACAACGTCATAGCTGAGGACCCAGTCAGCAGAGACTGAAAAAGCAGTGCTAACCTGTGATTCTCCATATGAGAACATATAAAAACATCTTCAAAGCTTAATGTGTAATAAGCAAATTTCTATATAACAAAAAAGAAATAAGCTCTTAAGCTGCTTAACTATACCAGGAATCTTACTACTGCTTTCTGCACAGCAGATGTGAAATGGTTTTCATACGAATGCACCAGAGAACTTGTTCATACCTATTGTCACTATACAAAAATCTCCTGTTTATGTTTTGCTGTTCTTTTACAAACACCAGTTCAGAATGTGTGCTGTCATGGAACACTTTTTTCTTTTTATTTTCATGCTACAAAAATAGGTCTTTATTCTCAGGAAAATATAGTCAGAGCCAGCTTCTTTATGCTGTACATAAAATTTTAACATCAGAGGAAGCACAGTATATAGTATACATAGGTTTTGAACTGGTCTCCAAATAGCACAAACCCTACTAGGTTGAAAAAAGAAAAAAACGAAAGACCAAAACAAAACAAAAAACAAAAGGTAATTTGAGGTATTTAGCAAAAGACAATACCTTCACACATCTAATATAAACCAAAGAGCCTGCAGACAGTTTCAGTCAGATGAAAGAAATGAAATAAATATAAATTCTATGGATAAATAAATGTAAAATAATGTAGATAAGCTAACAAAATGAATTATTTTTTTAATTAAAATACTAATCAGGTATAAGCAATTGTTTCTCAATACCAGACTTCTAAATGTTTATCAGACTGCTGATATTAAAAAAAATCTAATCTTTGACCCAGAATGTTAATAATACTGATTTGCATTTGCAAATGATTGTATTGCCAAATGAATGCTTCTGTTGTTGAAAAATATTTTAGGTATATAATTCATTAAATACCTTGAAAAAGTGACAGATCCCATGAGTCTATCTATTAATTTGTCCAGTTAAAAAATGTCTGAGTATTTAGTTCATAATTAACATTTTAAATAGTGGCATGCCCTTTTGAGTGGTATGATTGCAGAGTGACCATGCCTTAAACACCAGGCCCACAACTGTTTCTTTTATGTATCATTCCTAAAGTTCTTCATTAATTTTATACCCACCACTGAACTCCTACAGTCAGATAAAAATTTTCTAGTTCACATAGTTGGGGAGAAAACAATCATGGTGGGTTTTCCTCTTAAGTTTTAGGTATCTGAGCAATCACTCCAGATTCAGCTCTCCCTCCTAGTGTTTGATGCCCTCCTACTTTCTAATTTCTCCCCCTGGGCACATTTTCATTAGAAGTGCTTTTCCTGGGGGCCAGTGAGATAGCTCAGTGGTCTCAAGTGCCTACTTGGGTAAGCTCAGGCAAGCATGGAGATCGTGGCTCGGTGTATGGCACCACATGCCACACCAGCTCTGTCCCCAGGTCAGGTTGAATCTGCCACAAAAAAAAAAAAGAAAAGAAAAGAGAAGCACCTTTTCATTAATGTAATGAATGCAAAGAATGAAAACGTATATAAAAACATCACTGATGATGCTGGGTTAAAAATGTGCAGGAAATATATAAGATAAGATTGAAGTGTGTGGTACCAAGAAAAGAAAGAATCCATAAAAAATAAAACTTGCAATGAGGGACATGTTGAGGAGCACTGAACCCAACCGAAAAAGCACATAATAATCAGGGATGGAGAAATTTGAGCAGTAAATTACACAAAATAGACTTCTTTTATAACCTAAATGAATATCATGAGTCTATTCAGATAAAAATCAATGATTAGAAGTAACTGAGGTAAGTCAGGCTGGTCTTCCCTCTAGAGGCATGTCAAAGAGTTTATGTAAGCCGGGCGTGGCGGCCCATGGCTGTAATCCCAGCGCTAGGAAGGCTGAGGCAGGAGGATTGTTGTGAGTTTGAGCTGCAAAGTGAGCTTAAGGCCAGCCTGAACTGCATAGTGAGACCCTGTCTCAAAAAGACAAAAAAAAAAAAAAAAAAAAAAAAGAGTTTATGTAGATACCTTTTCTCAAGGAGGGGGAATGTGACCTTCTTACTAAGTGTAGATCGTGCATGGTGATGGTCTCCCTGCTAGGACAAGGTCTAAAGAGTGACGCTACAACAGATAAACCCAAAAAAACCCCCACACCTTCAGTCAAGTTGATACACAGAGAAAAACTGATCTCGGGTGGGTGACCTCCAAATGATACAGGGAACCTCCAAATGACATAAGGAAAAATGATCTCCCGACCTGACCTGGATGAGTTTGTGTTCTCTAAAACTGAAGAACGAATTTTAGGAACAAATGGAAGCTATGAGTAGAATATATTTATTGAGGCAAAGAAAACTCCTGTCCAAGAGAGGGACAGAAGGGGGGCCCGAGCAGGTTGTCCCCGGGAAGCTGTCTCTTCCAGGGACTTTTATAGAGGAAAAGCATGTGGTGAGGCGGGTCTAAGATGGTGGAGAAGACATGGGAACTAGCTTAGTTAGGCTTGAGGTGGGACAAAACTATGGTCAACCAGTGAGATCACAAGCACCATTGCTCAGGTAAAATTGATTAAATTCCCCAAATGGGGAAGCGAGTCACATAGCAAGGGCATGGATATGGGACAGGGTCTCTTCCTGTTGGGAGTTGGGTACTGACTTACTTGGGTTCTTTCAAGGTGATTGATACCTATTTAGAATATCAATCCCTGATGCCCATCCCCAGGGAACTATGTAGCTGTGTTTGTTTCCTTTTTTGTCTTGGTATTGAGGTGTGGCCCATACAGGAGTGTCTGTCTCTTCCAAGTTGTAAAGTCACCTTGTCTTCCATCTTGTCTCCTTCAGGGCCTGGCCCTGTCCGACTGCCTAGAATATTTCTATCTAACTTGGCTGCCTGCAGCAAAGTGATCAAGTTAATATCAACTCGGCAGCATTTGCCCTTGAAATGATTTCATGAATATTGTGCTTTTTCTGACAAAGCTCAACCCATCTAATCGTGGGAGAAATACCATTCAAATGTAGTACAAAATTAGTAACATTTTCTTATGTTCCATCTGTCACAATGAAGAAATTGATGCTGAGAAATAATTAACTAAAGCCCATAGTTTATTCAGATTGCTTTAGCTTTTTCTGGATGGTCTCTTTCTATTTTGAAATATCACCCAGCCTACTTACATCACAGGTAGACATTCTCCTGTGTCTCTTCTTGACATGAAACTTGCTCAGACCTTCCTTGCTTTTGATGACATTAATGACTGGAGCAATTATTCATCGAGATCTGTAGCGTGTAGCATCATAGATGATAAGATAATGTGAACCTTTAAAGAAAAGTTGCTAGGCGTTCTCTCCAAGGCTTCTTTTTCACTGTGGCTACTTTCTCTATAAATATCACATCATTGCAGGATTTGTAGTCTCTTTTTAAAAATCCTTTTCTGTTTTTGAAATCCTCATCCAGTATCTATCTTTCTATTTACTCAAGCAGATAAATTTGTCCTTCTTTTTATCTTTGCCTCCCAAGGCCCGCTTTCCTGACCATCAGTCTATCTTAAAAGAAAAGGGAGACAGTGGGATACTTTCTTCCTAACCTGTACCATCTCACACACGCACACCTACTGAGCTTGTGCCTCGGGACATACCCATGCACCCAGAGTTAGTCTGGGGGCCAGGGGCAATCACAAGCAATACCCATTTCCTCTTCTTTTTGAATTTATTGTCAAATCACTTCTATGCACTAGGAAGAGTCAAAGCTATGTATGGAATGAAGGTCAGTGTGGTGTGATTTAAACAAAAGAAAACATAGAAGTATTCAGGGTTTAATCCACTTTTGTGGCCTGGATCACCATGGGACATTCGCATGTTCCTTGCGGCTTTCTGGGTGACAGGAAGCTGTCCAGAAGCCAGGACTTCGGGCCAGGACCCATAAGAAGCTGCTGGCTGGCTCTGAGGCTCAGTCTACACTTCAAGCCAGGAGAGGTTGCCATAGGAAATGAGATAATGCATCTCCACACTCATTTGTCTTCTTGGAAAAATACATTACCAAAGATGCATGCTTATGCCATAGACTTTTTAATAGACACACAGCAGTTCCACTTGGGCTTTCCTTATCTTGAGTGTTACCGATACACAATCATAATTAAGACTGCTAAGTATCCTTTTATGTGCAAGAAAATAATCGTTCTCCCAGTTTTCTATGAAAAATAGTCTAAAACAAATTTTCCTACAGAGGCGAAGAGAAGAGAGTGCCAGGCTCTATACAGTTAGAAGACCCGGATGTGCCATTTAAAAGCCACCTGATTAGGGCTGGTGAGATAGCTTGGTAAGAGGCTGCTTTAGCAAGCGCAGAGGCCAAGGTTTGGTCCCTAGTCCTGCACGTTGTGCCGGCCCCACCCCCCAGGGGGCACAGAGTCTGGGTATGGTGGCTTGCTCCTATTATCCAAGTGCAGAGGAGACTAAAAACAGGAGGCTCACCAGGACTCTGAGAGTGTAGTGAGACCCTGTAGCAAATACGTAAATGAAAGAAAAGAAAAGAAAAGAAAAGAAAAAAGAGTTACTACCTGACTGACCAAGCCCCTTAGCCTTAGGTCATTGATCTGCTCAGTGGAGAAAGGAAAGCTCTTTAATAATTTTGAAATGAGTTAATTAGATCCTGCTATAGTTTAGCCCCAGGACATCTCCCAAGCACCTCACATGTTCAGAGGTAGGGCTTGCAGGAAGTGGCAGTATCCCAGGGACACTATCTGAACGAGAGGATTAATCCACTGAGGGAATGACAGCTAAATGTGCTGTTGCCAGGTGGAGCCCCGTTGCAGGAGGCAAGTCCCTGGGGGCGAGAGCTGGAAGGGCGCATCTCCAACCACTCTGCTCCTCGTGTCTATGTTGCCAGCAGGTTTCCTCTACGAGGGTCCCTCTGCGATCCTGATCCTCTGTGGGAGGTCTCAGGTACCAACCGAAACTTCCGGCACGTGAGCCAAAACATACCTCTTTCCCTCAAAGTTGTGAATGTTGAAGAAAAGACCGCCACAATTACAAGGCACACGAGCAGAGGCGATCCAGCAGTCCACTGGGCGCACCCTGATTCTTTTTTTTTTTTTTTTTTTTTTTTTGTCTTTTTGAGACAGGGTCTCACTATGCAGTTCAGGCTGGCCTTAAGCTCACTTGGTAGCTCAGGCTGGTCTCGAACTCACAACAATCCTCCTGCCTCAGCCTCCCGAGTGCTGGGATTACAGGCATGCGCCAAGAACCGGGGATTGAACTCAGGCCCTTGCGCTTGCCAGGGAAGCTTTTATTCCACTGAGCCATCTCCCCAGCCCCCGCACCCTGATTCTTTATGCTCCCTCCATCCAGTTGCCACAGGAAAAGCAATTATTATTTAAAATGTAACAAGAAGTGGTGATACTGTTGCCTGAACTGAGTCAGGGGTCAAGATTTCAATTCACATTGGTCAGTTTGTGTGTTTATGGGAGAAGTTCGTCTCCAGTGGGAGGATTCCATTAGCCTACAACCGCAGACATGACTTCCTGTTTACCTTGAAGCAGATATTGTGGTTTGTTGTTAATGACAGAAGGACGTTCTAGTCCTTGGTGAAATGACCTCATTTAAACAGAGCAGGATATGAGAAAAAACAAGTTGTGGTTTTCACAGATGTATATTTTGCAGAAAACTGTATAGATTTATGAATGCAATAATTAAAAATTTCTTTCACTAATTTTTTTTTTCCATGAGTGTTTATTGACTTCTATGTCCAAGGATTTTTCTAGGCATCCCTTCTTGGCCTTTTGGTTAAGATCAAGTATAGTAGCTTTTTCTAGAGATTAGTAATGACAGCAAGGAACAAGGCTTAGTCATGGCTTTCACGGAGTTGATGAGCTGGTTTAGAAAGTAGACACAGAAATCTATGACCATAAGCGTAATGTGGTAAATACTCTTTAGAATTTGTTGTTGTCTGATATTATGTGTGATTAGCTCCAGCCCAAGTAGAAATTGCTAAATTATCATGGCCTAGATTCAACGTGGCGTAATTTGCACAACTACAGTTTATCTTCCCAGGGACCACTTCCTCCTCCTTCCCCACCCCAGTTCTGGATGCCTTCCCCATGCATGAAACAGAGCATCCAATCAGCCCCTTCCGTGGCCCTGGACCCGCCCCTCAAGCTCTGCCCTTAGCAGAAGCCCATAAAGTCTCAGCCATCCTCTCTCAGGTCAGAGGCTCCCCCATCTCCCTGCCATTGATATTCTCCATGTCTTCAGTGGCAATAAAGGGTCCCTCATCTTTTTCCTTTTTGCTTCTCTGAGGTGTCACCTGAAAAAAATAAAGAACAAAATGTTCCTCATTTTAAGGACACTATGTAAAAATTCCAGTGTTCAAAATGCATGCACTGGTAAGTCTGCATTTCAGCTTAGATTCATTTATTTGTTTTGGGCCCTCCCCTCCCCTGAAGTAAGTGACAAAGAGCAACTGATTCTTCCCCTTAGAAGAGCTTTACAACTCTTTTTCTGTGTACAAATTTCGGCTGCAACAGACACAGAGAATTTAGTATTTGAAGTTACATAAAAAGGTGGTCACACCGCATACTCACCACCAATATTTTATGGAGCAAATTGGAAGGAAGTCAAAACTTTCATGGAAATCTGCTGAAAGTGAGTCACCATTTAAAAACAGTTACAAGTGCCGACAGCAGGAATGAGGGGGACATGGAGGTTCCAGGAAAGACTGTCAGCTTCTTTATTTCCTGGCCACTCGGAGTCACTCATCACTGATTTTCTAGTCAGGAAAAATGAGAATGATCAGAACTCATCACTGATACCGCGCATGACACTTGAGCAGTCCCAGTCCCACGGCATGCGAAATGTGCCTCTTTCCTGCCTATCATTGTCATCTCGTGTCCTCGGCCTTAATCAGCCTGACGTTAGGAGACTGTGTCTAGATGCTGAGTCTTCTCCAAATTTGCTCAGCAATCCTGAGCTCTTTAGAAAATCTCTGGCTTGGGAGAACCGCCCCACTGTTGCCGGTAGGGATGGATGCCTGAGTCCAGCTCCATCTTACCCTGCTGCATTTGGCTAGCTGGCCTGCACAAAGCTACTGTGCATTTCTTTTTCTTTTTTTCCTGTATTTTAGGGAAGGGTCTACAGGGTGTTCAGGATCTCACTACTAGATCGGACTCGTAGTGATCTGCCTGTTTACAGCCTCCCAAGAGCTGGGATTACAGATTTGCGCCACCATGCCCAGTCTCAATTGCCATCTCAGTGAGCCTCAAGGGAAGGGCCGGCAAACATGGCAGGCCTGGGGATCCAACTCCCGGCCCCTTTGCCTCCTTGCAGGTGCTTTTATCTGCTGAGCTATTTGGCCTGCCTGCTACTGTGCATTTCTGAGTAACACTTACGCTTGCTGTTTCACTTTGTCCCTTCTAGATGGGGCTGTGGAAGAGGTCCTGGGCTATGTACCCCACAGGGCTCATGCTCTCCAAAGGCATCTTGGACCCTGCCCCGTGGAGGCAGGAAGGGCTTTGCAAGTGTGCTGCGCCCAGACCAGACACACAGCACCTTCCCTATAGATGGGACAACCCCAACGTGTCTCCCCTGGAGCTCTCCTTCCGTGTTCCAGCCCCTGCGGGTTTAGCTAGTTTAGGGAAGGCAAGCACTATAAGATCTCCCATGACAGTGTCTTCTTTCAAATGTTACTGGCATACAGTTAGACATAGTTCAAAAATGATCTGAGAGTTCTGTGTCTTGTTTGTTCTTGGGGGCAATAAAGGACTATATCTACTTTGATCATGAGTATAAAGAAATACTTTAGATGACCCCACTATTGGATATTGATATGTATTATGCACCAGAGAGGCTTCTTGTGATAACATCAAAATCATTCTTGAAAAATTCTATGATTACCTTCATAAGCACCAGCTTTCATAATGTGTGGTTCTGTTTTCATGGGTGAATATATTCACTTAATTTCTTTTTCAAACACAGTATTAATACTCAGGATATGTACATCTAATAAGCACTATGTATTTGTTTATTTATTTATTTGGTAGTCCCAGGAATTGAACTCAGGATCTTGTGCTTGCTAGGCAAATACTTTTTCCACTGGGCTATCTCCTCAGGCCCCAATAAACACTTTTTAAAAGAACCTTATTTAACAATTTGCCTGTGTTTGGAATAATAACAATTGCCTATGTTAAGGAAGCAAAAAAATCATAGAAAAGCAATTATATTGAAGACAGTTTCAGTTCTGTCTCTGGTCCGCTGGCTCCAGAGGAAAACATCATGCAGAAGGGTCGGAGGAAGGAAGCTGCTCAGCCACAGCAGCCAGGAAGCAGAGACAGGATGAAGTTAGAGCCTCGAATATACACTTGCAGGGCAGTGAGGCACCAGCCTCCCACCCCGAGTGTCTTCCTACCCCATCTCTAACATAACTCTTCACCCTCCACGCCTGGCAGCTCGTCACCTGTCTGCCTTTAGCACCACTCCTGTTGGGTTAGTTTAGCCATAATTCCTCCTAGACTTGATTTGTCCACTTAGAAATTCTCTATTCACTGACCTATTACTTCTTGGTTGTAAATCTCTATTGAGGCTGGCCAGATAGCTCAGTGGACTAAAGCACCTGCTTAGGCAGATGCAGGGACTGGGGTTCAATCCCTGGCATGCCATGCTGGCCATGCCCCAGTGAACACTGACACAGTAACTGAGATTGGGTGTGGTGATGCGCACCTGTAATCCCAGGATTTGGGAAGCTGAAAATAGGAGGATCTCTATGATTCCAATCTGTGTAATGAGACCCTGTACTAAATACATGTTTTTAAAATAAAAACTCTATAAATGCTGGTGTATGACATATGCAAAATGCAACCCAGTTCTGTACTGGGATTTCTCTTCCTCTGTTCAATAGTCTTGGATAAAATTTGTCTTTGCCAATTTGGCTTGTCAGGCAATGGTCTTCTTTGAGAGTATTGAAGAGTATGCTTAGAAAATACCTGACAAAATTTATAGGCAAGCAGTCACTTCATAGGCTGAAATGCAACAAAATTTATGAGTGTGTTATACCCTCATAAGATGCCACAATACACAGCACACCTTTCCCTGCAGAGCTCATCAAACGTGGTCAACTTAGATGTTCCAGCTATAAATTACCATCAGCTCCATATCTATAAGGTGCGAGTACTATGAATTAGACTAGCATTTTTATAGTCTTTAATTGCAACATGATTGCTCAATAGAGATTTATAGCCAAGAAATAGTAGGTCAGTGAATAGAGAATTTCTAAGTGGGCAAATCAAGTCTAGGAGGAATTATGGCTAAGCTAACCCAACAGGAGTGGTGCTAAAGGCAGACAGGTGGCAAGATGCCAGGCGTGGAGGGTGAAGAGCTGTGTTGGAGATGGGGTAGGAAGACACTCGGGGTGGGAGGCTGGTGCCTCACTGCCCTGCAAGTGTATATTCGAGGCTCTAACTTCATCCTGTCTCTGCTTCCTGGCTGCTGTGGCTGAGCAGCTTCTCTCCTCCGACCCCTCTGCATGATGTTTTCCTCTGGAGCCAGCAGACCAGAGACTGAGCCCACTGAAACTGTGAGCCTATTAAGTGGAGGAAAAGCACATAAAGTTATTACTAGGTGTAGGGATAGTCCCAAAGGGTAATGATGCACCAGCCCAGTGTGACTGACTTCTCAGTCTTCTTCTGCTTCTGCTTCCTCTTCCTCTTTTTTCATTTATGTATTTGGTACAGGGTCTCACTGCACAGCTCAGACTCCTAGGGATCCTCCTGTTTTCAGACTCCGCAGCTCCTGGATTACAGGTGTGCACCACAACGCCTGAACCTGTGCACCCCAGGGGTGGGGCCTGTGTGGCATGTGAGACCAGGGATCGAACGCTGGTCCTTGCAGTTGCAAATCAGGCACTTAGTCTTCTGAGCTATCTCGCTGGCCCTTGTGATTTAGTTCTTAGAATAAGGGGAGAATAGGAAATATTTTAGAAGAATTTGATGGTCAGAGAAAATATACAATGAGTAAGGATAAAACCTGTGGCTTATAAACCAGACAGTGGTTTGTAAATAATTCCATTTAGATCATTGAAAGGACCAAAATGAAAGACAACGGTGTATGACAAATTCACGATGGTGCTGGCAGACTTCTATCTTGCTTTCTATGGCATGAATGGAGTCAATGAAACCTCAGGGAAGGGATCAAAGATACTTGTTTTCTTTAATGGGTGTGGACTTTAAGCAAGTTAAAACCTCTTCTAGCCCCTTTAATGCACTCAGAACCGGGGACCATTTGAGGAGTGACAGGAACTAGATGCCTTAAATATCTTGGCTAATGAGATAACTTTTTTCCCTCCTTTCCTTCTTTATTTGTAAGATTTTTTTTTTTTTTTTTTTTGCAGAACTGGGGATTGAACTCAGGCCCTTGCACTTGCCAGGGAAGTGCTTATTCCACGGAGCCATCTCCCCAGCCCCCTTTCCTTCTTTATTAAGGCTACAATTTAATGCACTAACTTTTAGGGTTTTTTTAGTAGCAACTGATCATCAATAGCCGTGGTTTAACAGATGCCTGATTTGGTAAGCCTGACTCTGCAGAAACATGGAGAAAGGGAAGCAGGCTCTGTCCATCCCTTGGGCTTCCCATTAGCTGCTTCCTGACATGACTGTAGCAGTGTTCACACTAGACAGGATTCAACATTGAAAAACACATTGGAAATCATTCAAAGTCTTGGGTGGAGTCTGTAATATATAACACACAAGCCAAAACTAGAGCCCTTTGAAAAAGAGTTTTCTTATAAGCCTTCCTGTTTATTTAAAAATGATATAAACATTATCTTTCCTTATTTCTTCATGGGCTGTTTGGCTGCATGGAGTCGCTTTTACCTGGCCATCTGGAAATATCTTTTTTGTTTTCTATCTAGTAGTATAAGATTAAGGGAAGGAATTTGTCATAAGTACATTTACGGAGCTTTAGGTATGAGTCATTTATATGCTGATGTATGTATTTCTTCTGTTTACATACTGCCCTATTTATAAGATGATTTGAAGGAGTTTGTTTCCCATGAAGAATTTTTTATGAAGACGGGAATGAGTAGAGTGAACCCAGCTGTAATCCCCATTCCAGGCCTGAAGGCCACTGTGGTGAAGTCATGGAATTACGATTTCTCCTCAGCTTATAATTGTGTGTGATCATATGTACAAGTTTATATTCCTGCACTAGGGTTCTTAGAAACAACCACGTTCTGGAAATATTTAAGACAACATCAGCCTTTCTGATCTGTGAAGAAAGTAAGCAATCTTGAGCTGAAAAGAATAATGGTCTGTTAGAGACCAAACGTCACCACTCCCTGTTCTCTGCAAAAACAGAAAAAGATGTGATGAAGTTGTTTCTATTGTCTCAATGTAAATGACACAGTCTTGGGGCTAAATCACCAACATTTTGAGATTAACTCTTTCTGCACTCGGGCTCATACAGGTCCTGGAGCTTGTGTCCAGCGGAAGTGGGACATGACTTCCAAGATGTTCGAGGCTTGGGTTCCTCATCTGCTCTGGGATGCAGGGAGTGCAGAGAGCGTTCAGGGTTCTCAGACTCCTGGTGCTGCGTTCCTGCCAGGCTGGCCTGGCATTTGGCTGTTGGCCCTGGGGGCCCTGCGAGCGAGCTCTCTGTTGCAGTGACTCTCCTGTGCAGCGCATGCTTTCCTGTTAAAATGTGAAGACAGAAATGAAAACTCAGTTTATCTGCTTAGGATGCTAAACACTTTATTTCTTTTTATGTATTTAGTACAGGGTCTACAGGGTTTCATTACACAGGTTGGACTCGGAGTGATCCTCCTGTTTTCAGCCTCCCAAGCACTGGGATCACAGCCCGCGCCACCACGCCCAGACTCAGTCACCCTTCCCAGAATGCCCCTGGGGCGGGACCCACAGGGCACTCAGGGGATGGAGCCCCAGTCCCTACATCTGGGTAAGCAGATGCTCTAGTTTGCTGAGCTATCTGAATGGCCTTAGGATGCTAAACATTTTTTAAAAAATAATTTACCTTGATGCTTCTGATCTTGTTACCTTGTGTGAGGGATCAAAAGGAATTTAGCATTTCTTTCCCACCTTTTTCTCTATTTCTTTTTATTAATTTTTTAATTTCTTTCTTTCCTTCATGAAGGTAATTTATTAACAGAAAAGACTTGAGCCTTGCTCACAGACGGCGACCTTCCTTCCTGCGGGTGCTGTGGGAGGGGATGGGAATGATGTCCTCAGTCCTCACGATCTTCATTCCTGGGCGAGCGAGCGTGCTGAGGGCTGACTGTGCACCAGATCCAGGGGTCTGAGTCCTGTTTCCTCCTGTGGCTCGGAGTTTGATACGCAGGGCAGTGATGCCCAGCTCCTCGAGCCGCCGGGCCACATCCTGGCAGCCCACACGACAGCATACGGGCAGAATGCATCTGGATCCGCCTTCAAATTCAACCCACCAGTCACGTGACAGATGGTTTCCTTGCCAGAGACATCACTGACCTGGACGAAAGCGTCACTGAAGGACGCACAGATGGGACAGACACCAAATATGTCCTCTCCTTCAGCTACCTGAGGCTCCAGACTGAAGACCTTCTCTTCCTTCTCCGTGCAAGGTGCCATTTCTGCTGGTCATCTCCAGACTCGGCCATCAGGAGTTTTTATTTTTTATTTTTATTTATTTTTTTGTCTTTTTTGAGACAGGGTCTCACTATGCAGTTCAGGCTGGCCTTAAGCTCACTTTGTAGCTCAGGCTGGTCTCGAACTCACAACAATCCTCCTGCCTCAGCCTCCCAAGTGCTGGGATTACAGGCATGCGCCACCATGCCCGGCTAGGAGTTTTTATTTTTTAAAGAATACAAAGTAGTACTAAAACAAAAAACAAAACAAACAAAAAAACAGCATTAGAAGTGGTACAAAATTTCACCAAACAAAGTGATAGGAATTCAGCAACGGTTGCTTTAATGCATGATGTTATCTTTAAATTAGGTACTTAGGTTATCAGTTATCAATGTACAAAAGAAGTTTAAAAACAAAACAACAACAAAATGTTTTAAGATATTAAAAAGAAAAAATAATTTAAAAAAAAGTTAAGTATTAACTGTTTCTTTGAAAAGACCAGCAGAAGGGCTCGGGAAATAGCTCAGTAGAATAAGTGCTTGCCTGGCAAGCAGAGGGGCCCGAGATTAATCCCTGGTTCCAAAACCCCCCCAAAAATTAATAATAATAATAATAATAAATAAAACAAAATAAATGAAAAGACCTGCAGAAATCGGCGTACAATTATCCAAGTAATCCTGCGTGTGTGCACAAATACGTCTTGTCCCCTTCTTTCTTTCTTGTCCTTTTCTCATCCATGCTTTTCCTTCCCACTGAACAGCTTCTTTCCCTTTCACACTACATTAACTCTTTTAGGTGCTCACACTAGTGAGACAATATCATGTCTGCACATGTGGGTCTGATTTATTTCACCTACCAATACCGTCTCTGGTTGCATCCACTTACCTACACAAACCTCGAATTTATCTTTTTTTTTTTTTAATAGCTGAGTAATACTCCACTGTGTAAAAATACCACATATTTTTTATCCATTCAATTGGGCATGAGTTGTGCATTTGGAACAGTGTCAAAGATCTCTTGTATACTTTCAGGAAGAAAAATTGTATTCTGAACTTTCAAAGGGAAAAATCGTAAACACAATACAGAATGCCTTTAAGTCAATTATAAAGGCATAACTTATGGTACCAAGAAGTTTCAAAACATTAAAAATATTATAAAAAGTTGCGCTGTACATAGAAGGCTGGGGATGCACACATATGACTACAGCTCTGGAGGCCGAGGCCAAAAGATTGTAGGTTTATTTGGGGGGAAGCCCTGCCCTGAGGGCGGGGCTGGCATGGCATGTGGTGCTGGGATTGAACCACGGTCCCCTGCGCCTGCCTAAGCTTGCTTAAGTAGGCGCTTTAGACTGCTGCGCTATCTCGCCGGCCCCAGGATTGTATGAAGCTGATCTGTGTTACACATATCAAGCTCAAGATCAGCCTACACCACGTAATGCCATGGCTGGGCCTTGCTTGAAAGAGCAGCGGCAGCAGCAACCACAACAAGTTGCATTTGCTTACTTAATCAGAACTTCAAGCATAAAACAAAAGTACTCCTGTATCTATCACACCCCTATTAACCTTTTGGTGTATTTTCTAAATATGAGATTAAACATTAAAGGTAAAAATTTAGTTTTTCCACACATTCAGTAGTCAGTGCTTCAATAGCCCATACATTCAATACTTTCCGTAAACCAGTTTTTCTGTGGCTGTGATAACCAGGTCAGTGACTACCCAGAACGTTTTGAAGACTTGCTTGCTAAGTATCTGTTATAAAAGAATAAATGATACTGAGAAATATAATATAACAGAAGCATAATAGAGCTTCGCAGTGCCCTGATTGAGGCTGATTCCTTCCTTCACTCCAGACCTCACCCCCAGCTGTCTGCTGGAGTCTTACCAAAGACTCAGAGCCTGAGGAGGGGGGTTAAACTACAGGGTAATTCCCAGCCCACAGAAACTCTGACACAGTGTTGTTTTGCTTTATCTTATTTTAAGGAGGAAAGAAACAAAAACAAATAGCAAAAATAAAGCACCACAGAGGATAAAAATGGTACGGAATTTCAAAACAAGAACAGGAAATTAACAATAGTTGCTATTTTACATATTGCCACCCTCAGGTTTGTTGCTCAGACTACTAGATACAGGGATGCAAGACCCATCAAATGGTTCTCCTTTCTATAAACCTTGAATGTTTTCTTGTCCTTTTTATTTTTTTTAAATTTATTTTAAAGACACTATAAAAATAATAGTAAGACATCAGAAATGATACACCTTTTAAACAAAATAAAAAAAAGCAGAAGCAAGGTGAATGGTGTTTATTTTTTAATTAATTATTATTATTTTTACCTATTTGGTACAGGATCTCACTGTGCACCTTGGACTCCTAGCGATCCTCCTTCAGCTCCCCCAGCGCTGGGATTACAGGCGTGCACCACTGCATCTCATCTTGGTCCCTTGATCAGCGTGTCCGGGGGCTGGGCCAGCATGGCATGTGGTGCTGGGGTTCAAACCCTGGTCCCTGTGCTTAGTCCACTAGGCTATCTCACCAGCCTCAAAGGTACTTATTTTAAACCACTGAGTTTGGGTTGGGGAGATGGCTCAGTGGAATAAGTGCTTCCCTGGCAAGTGCCAAGGGCCTGAGTTCTACCAAAAAATAAAAACAAAACCAATGAGTTTTGGGGTAACTTGTTATTTTGGGGAGCAGTTAAACCATGGCAGAGTCGGAGGTCGGCAGACTCCTCAGGTCCAAGGACATGGGGTGCCAGGGCGGACGGTGTGAGCAAGCTGGCTTTCAGCTGAGCTGCATGTCCAGAGGCACCTGGAAATGCATGGGCTCTTCCTTGTTACCCACAGCGCAGACAGCTTGTAGAGTGCTTTGCAAGACATATGCTCTCCACATATACCGAGGCCTTGCACTGAATGGTGTAAATGCTCTAGGTTTCCTAGACACGCTAAAGCAGCCATCCTTTCCCTGCCTGGGCCTGGATCCACGCCCTCTCAGAAGAGTCCATATGGAAAAAAGCAGAGGGGTCTTCTCTGGCCCTCGGCGGTGCACCTTGCACTTAGCTGTTGTCCCAAGTATATAAGCTTGCAGTTCTTTCTTCTAGGACAAGTTGCTGGGACAAACTCAAACATTTAGAGAACTGTGCAATGTTAAAGGACATCTCTCTCACCTTACTCAAAGCCTTAAGCATTTTAATATGCCAAGAACAGTTCTTAGATCCTAAACTCCCCACAGATTTACACCCAACAATCACTCAGTACACTGCATACCCCTGTTGCGTCTTAACCATCCAGAAGAAAAGCTGATTAGTACCCTGCAGCATATGCCATTCACTTTGCCTTATCTGACTAAATTGTTTTCAGTTGTTGTACATTTCTATTTGTATTTCTTCTTTTCACTTCTTATACTAGGGAGACTATACGATATTTACACATTATGTGTCTGGTTTATTTCACTTATGAGTATATGTTTAAGTGGCATCCACTTCAGTATAAATGCTTCAAGCTTATCATTCTTAATAGCTGAGTAATACACATCTTTTTCAAGCATTCCTCATGTGATGCACATCTTGGTTTTTTCCAAGATTTTGCTATCACACATTGTGCTGCTATAAACATAGGTACACATATATCACTATGATATGATGTTTTCAGTTCCTCTGGGAAAATTCCCAGTAGGGAGATAGCCAGCTTGAATGGGATTTCTAGTCCTACTGTTTTGAGGAGTCTCCACATTGACCTCCACAATGGTTGTACCAGTCTACATTTCCACCAGCAGTGGAGAAGTGTTCCTTTTTCCCCACAACATTTTTTCCTCTCCAACATTTGTTGTTGGTTGATTTCCTCATGATAGCCATTCTTTCTGGAGTGAGATGGTATCTCAGTTGTTTATTTACATTTCATGAATGGCTAGCGATGTGGATCATTTTTGATATATTTATTTGCTTCTTTAATTTCATCCTCTGAGAAGTGTGTATTCATCTCAGATGCCCATTTCTGAATTGGGTCTTTAAATTTGGGGGCCCTGTTATATCTTAGTTCTTTATATATTCTAGACAGCAGACCTTTGTCTCATTGCTTATTAGTTAGGATTTTTTCAAAATTTGTGGGTTGTCTTTTCACTCCATTGACAATTTTTTTTGATGTGCAGAAACTTCTCAAGAAGAGTTGATCCCATTTGTTGATTCTTTTAAGTGTTTCCCGTGCGAATACATGTTTGTTCATGAACTCTTTACTTAGCCCTATGTCTTCAAGAGTTCCTCCTACTTTCTCTTCCAGGAGATTGAGTGTTTCTGTTTTAATGTTTAGATCTTTAATCCATTTTGACTTTAACTAAGTGCATGGTGATAGAGATGGGTCAAGTTCTAGTTTTTGGCATGTAGAAAGTCATGTTTTCCAGCACCATTTGTTAAAGAAGCTATCTTTCTTCCAGCGAGTATGTTCGGCCCCTTTGTCGAGGATCAGATGGTTGAGTGTGTTCATAGGTGCTTCTGCACCTTCTAATCTATTCCATTGATCCTCAGGTCTATTTTGTTGCCAATACCATGTTGATTTTATCACAGTGGCTTTGTAGTATAATTTCAAGCCAGGAATTGTGATGCCTCCTGCTTTGTCTTTATTGGACAAGATTGCCTTTGCTATGCTAGGTCGTTTATGGTTCCAAATAAATTTTAGGAATGATTTCTCTAGGTCTGGGAGGTATGTTGGTGGCAGTTTGATAGGGATTTCATTAAATCTGTACAGCAATTTTGGGAGTATGGCCATCTTCACAATGTTGGTTCCTCCTATCCAGGAGTGGGAATATCTTTCCATTTTCTGAAATCCTCTATAATCTCTTTTCTTATGGTGTTGTAATT
>PVKA01017746.1:0-45141 GCA_004027165.1 Ctenomys sociabilis | reverse complement strand
AGAGGAAAGAAAAGAATGAAAGGGGGAGGTTACTGATAGGAAGAAATTAAAGAAATGTTTCATTTACTCTTGCCTCATTGTTGGGACAAAATATCTGATGGCCAATATTAAGGAATGAAGGATTTGTAGCTTACAGTGTGTGGTGTCAGGCCATACTCAGCTGGCTCTGAGGCAGAATGGCGCATGGCAGAGGGCAGCAGCTCATGGAGGCAGAAAAGAGCAAGAACAAAGGTGAGATGCAGTAGTAGCCAGCAAGCCTCGTCCCTCCCTCATATTGTATTTGGGCTGTCTGCCCCAGGGTGGGTGCAGCAATCACACTATAGTGCCAGCAGCACTGACACACATAATGCCAGCAATAGACCATGAATCAGCCACAAACTCTATAAACTCCTCCCCATAAATGGCTCTTAGGAATTTCTTTATTGTCCCCAAATGGAAATTAAAATCAGTCTTAATAGTTGACAGAAAATACAAAAGCAGTGAGTATGAAAGAACTCAAGACAATCAAGTTTTGGGTGATACAATAATGTTTCAAATACTCTTCTTCATATTTTTAACTGTATTTGGTTTATACTTTCCTACTTTCTTATTTATGCAGTAAAGAGATTTTTGTATTTAATTACTCACTGGATTGCCTTGGAATCACCTGGAAGAGTGATAGCACGCTTTTGTGAGCTTTCAAGGCCACACACAGCCCACTCTGGCATATGTAGCATAGGTTCACCACCACTGACCTAAACAATTAGTAAAACACTCTGGCTTGCATCTGCCTGTGTCATGGTGGCATGCTCTCGGGTGCTGTACTTGGTTCCAGACTCCTCCCCCTTGGCACTGCTGCCTTCTGCTCACAGTGCTCTAAGCAGCTGCATGCTACATGCCCTATCTGCAGGATGTTTTTGCTTTGATTTCAGCCAACCATGGATTGAGTACTCTGAAATCATAACCCTAAGTAAACCTCTCTTACTTTAAGTTTCAGTGTTAAATTTTATGGTCAGCAATAGGAAGACTGGTACATAGAGAGACTTACTTAACTGTTATCTTCTTTTACCTAACCATTTTGTACTTTTAGTACATTTTCATGCTTTTATACTGTTCATCCAATGTTTCCATTTTATTCAAGAAATCAAAATGCTAACCTATATTATTTCTGCATAGCTGAAGTCTTCCTCTTCTTCCCAAGCCTAACCGTACATAGCCATATTTAAGTATCCTTTCTTGTCTTTCTCTATTCTCCTTATATAGAATATTTTAGCATTTATTGTGCTGTAATATGATATTCAAATTGTCTAGCTTAAAATCCGAGTAAGTTATGCACTGAGAGAATTTTGCAAATGAAATCACTTAAAGACAACATGCTGACACATCGCAGATTTCCTTTTCTTGTCAGGAGTGGTAGAATGTATTAGGTGGAAATTTTCAATGTCTCAGGAAGACACAGTAACTGAGAACTCCTACATCACAGTGAAATGCTACAATTGGGATAAAAGGAGAAAAAAATTACTGCAAGTGAATCAGGGATGTTGAGAAAATAATAAAAGTTTAGACATGCACTTACAAATGACAAGAATAATTTTTTTACACACTTGTTGAGAATTCAAAAAAAGGGCAGGTATACTATTTTGCCTTCATTCTTTCATCATTGTCCAATTATTGCAGCACCAAAACTTGGTGATTAAAAGCGATTCTCCAAAGCTCAATGATTACCTGAGGATTACTTCATTTACACCAGATATTTTCCATTTAGCCAATGCACTGTGACTATTGCTGTTGGCTGGAGAACCTCATGGAGAGCCATCCAGCTTCATTTGCTGATTGATTATTCATTGCATATTTCCAACTCCAAGGGAAATTGTGGTTCTCTTGGTAGGGATTTGTGGTTTGCCTTGTAACCATCAACCAAATGAAGCAAACAACACTGTGACAAATTTTTCCTTCTTTTGTATGTTCTGAATACTCAAAAGGAGAGTGAATTTCTGAGATAAGATTTCTGTCTGTTATCTTTTGAAAGTCTGCAAAATCATCAAGTTACTGGTGCATTCTTATGATAACTACAGATCTGTAGCTCTAAATTTACACTTTCACATTTATAAAGCATGAAGTTCAAAGTTTAATATGTGACTGCTACCTTTCATCTATTTATATGTACACATATATAAATATTAATCTACAGGCATCTCTTTCCTGTAAAGAGCAAGAGAAAATTGACACCATATTTTTCTGGTATTAAAATTATCCTCACCCATTAATAACATTTTGAAACAAAAATGCATTGTAAAAGCAGACTAGATTTTGAAGATGATTTTGATATTCTTGAGCTGAAGGATGGAGATGTTCAGATGCTTTTGCCAGAGGGAAAGAAAAGTAAAGTTAACTAAAATGTGCTGCTTGGAGACAGGATTTTAGAATCCTAACTTCCAGTTTCCTGCCTCATCCTTCGGACCAGTTTCCAAAACACCATGCTGATCTCTGAGTCATAAAATCTGAGTCCTCTGTATAGATTACTGTAAAAAGCCACCTCTGTGTTCTGCTACTTAACACAGGATCATAAATGTTTCAAAAAGAATCACAAATCTCATTGCCTATGCAGAGTTTTTGCAATGCTCCCATTTTATACCTAAATACAATTAGAAAATGGATATAAGAAGTGTATACTTTGGATCCTGAGACCACACAGATCTTGTCATACAATTTGTGCCAGAAGTGATTGATTTTTGAGCCCTTTTTTATTATCTTAAATATCTAATGCTACTAGGTTCAGTGAGTTTTTGAACATTTGCCCTTTTTATTCATTTTCTTGACTGTCAACATTATAAAATGTAAATGACACAGCTATACACAGAAAATCTTTAATCTCAATTTCCAAGTACTAGAAGTCCTTCAAAATAAAGCTTATGCATACATAAAAACACTGATTGAAATGAAGGTGCTGTCAAAACCAAATAAAGATCAGGCAATGCTTCTCAGTAATAAAAGATAGAAAATCCAGGAGATGAACTGAATATTATATGTGGGCCTTTGTATCTTAAGTGAGTAGGGCAATAAAATTTATGGAAAACTGTGAACTTAACTCTATAGAACTAGAAAAGAACCTAGACACCTAGTCCTTTTTTTCAGGAAAATCCTTTGCTTTTCATGCCCAATGTGCTTTGGCATGGAAAAATGTTAACATATAGGCTAATGCATTAGACTTTTATTTTGATATATCCATTTTTTTTCCTGAAGAGTTATTGAATCTTATCTGATTTTCCATATTTCCAAAATGCCCTCTGGCTCATATATTTTTAGTACATTTGGCAAATAAATATAGAATCTCTATTGATTATAGCTTTAGTGGCCAAACTTAGCAACCATAAGAATGGTAATGCTTAGAAAATCAAATAACTGTATGTGTATTCCAGTCATGTTATCCTTTTCTCTTTAGCTTTCCTGGTTGACAAGTCAAACTAGAAAATTCAACCAAAATGTAAGCCTCAATGCTAGATTGCCTGTCTAACATGCATGAGGCCCCAGATTTAACCACAGGACCACAAAAAGTTTCTTCGTACATAAAAATATTAATATTTCTCTTTGGCCTTGGCATAAAGACTAACATGTTGGTCACTTCCTCATTAGAGGTCACTGTCTTTTAAGGATGCAAAAGGCAGGTCTTGAGTTCATTTGACCTCCTCACTAACCATTGCTATCAATGAGTTTCCACTTCATTTATTTTTGTTCCCCAAGGTCACTGCACAGAATCAAAAGCTTGAGTGGAATAATTATGTGGCAGTGGGTGCAGAAGAAGAGGCCAAGAGTGATATGAATTGAAGCATTAAAAATATTGTGATCAATGAGACTTCTTGCTCAATGACATGATTCATTTTTTCAAAAATACTGTGGCCAAATGTTCTAAACTAGGCACAGAGCCATTGTGCAGCTTTGGGGGAGGTGCATTTTCTCTTTTTTGATTTTTTTATTATTATTATTATCTTAGTTCATGTTTGTAGTATGCGATGATTGCATTCATTGTTTGGAATTGGAGCATGTGACAAAACTCAGTCCTTTTATGTTCCTCTTCTCCTTTACACCTCTTTACAATTATTTTTGCCAACATCATGTTTATTCATTTCATCAATCCTTAACAAATTATTTATCATAAATACAGATTGACAGCCAGATTGATAGGCTATAAAACAAAAAATCACATAGAACAATTATACTAAACAAGGTACAGTTTCGGATACACTGTCCATTCTGGATTACAATGAAGTTTTTTATCTTTTTCTTCTATCTTTTAGTTTTGAGATTATTACTGCATGAGCCTTCTCATAAGAGGAACTACATGGCACTAAAACCTGTGTGTCTGTTTCACTTCATTTAGTATTATGTTCTTTTTTTTTTTTTTTTTTTCCCGCAGAACAGGGGATTGAACTCAGGCCCTGGCATTTGCCAGGGAAGCGCTTATTCCACTGAGCCCTAATATTATGTTCTTAAGGTGTATTTTGTACAAATGACTCAAGTTTATTTGTTATGGCACAGTATTGTTCTATTGTATACAAATACTGCATTTTCTTCATCCATTCAACTGTTGGTTCCAAGTAGTTACTATGAGTTGTTTGGCTATAACTTGGATGTGCAAACATCTCTGTCATATGATTACTTTTAACACTTTCAACAAGATAACTAGAAAGGGAATCTCTGGGTTAAGTAGAATTTCTGTTTTTAGTATTTTGAGCAATTCATTTCCATTGCAATTGTACCACTGCTTACTCCCGTCAACAATGAAAACTGATCTTCCCCATAGACCCTCCAGAATTTCTTAGTTGATTTCTTGGTGACAATTCTTTCAGAAATGAAACGAAATCATCTTCTTGTGTTAATTTACATTTCTTGAAACGCCAACTGTGTTTAATATTTTTTCATGTACTTATTGGCCTTTTGAACTTCTTTATCTCAACAGTATCTATTCATTTCAGATTCACATTTTTGATTGGGTCTTTAAATTGGGGGCCTCTAAGTTTTTTGAGTCCTTTACTCATTTTAGATATTAGTTCTTTGAGGAGTAGCTTACAAAAGCACTTTCTCCCCACATTTTGTAGATTATCTGTTCACTCTGTTAGTGGTCTCCTTTGTTGTGTAGAAAAAAATCTAATTCTATGTTATCTCATTTGCTGACTCTCGGTATTGTTTCTTGTAATGTAACAGTTCCATTCTGAGAGTCTTTTCCTATGTTTATATCTTTAAGAGATTTATCTATTGTATCTTCCAGAAAATTGTTATTGTGTTAATATTTAAGATTTTAGATTCTTTTTTTCCAGTTATTCTAGCACATACTGAGACATATGGCTCTAAGTTCAACCTTTGCCATGTGTATAGCTAGTTTTCCCTGCACAATTTTTCAAAGAGCCTATCTTCCAATGAAGGTTTTTTTCCCCTTTGTCAAAAATAAAGTAACTGACTATGCCTGAAGTTATTTCTGTATCCTCTGCTCTGTTCCACTGATGCACAAGTGTTTTTGGTTTGTTTCTTGTTTTATCTTGGCTTGTTTGACAACATTTTGTTTTTCTCATTGTAGCTTTGTGGTATGACTTGGAGGTGGAAACTGAGGCTCTCTTCCTGGCCCTTAATGGCCAGAATTTATTTTTGTAGGTCTCTTCTGGCTCCATACAAATTTTATTTTCTCTAGTTCTGTGAGGAATGTTACTGCTATTTCAGTTGAAGGTAGTCTGTATTGGAAGGGTAACCATCTTTACTTTATTTGTTTTGCTTATCCATGACTCATAGTACTATAATTTGCATTATAAAATTATTTTACTTTCTTGGTTAGCCTAGTTCTAAAATATTTAATTTTTCTTAATGCTGTTGTGAAAGTTATTGGTTTTATAATTTCTTTCTTCAGTGAGTTCCTTATCAGTGTAAAGGATGCCACTGAATTTTTTTCATGTTGAATTTTGAATCCTATTATACTGCTGAACTTTGCTGTTGATTCTATGGGTCTTATGGTGGAGCTCATTAGTTTTGTTTGTAAAGGATCATGCCATCTGCATGAAGATATTATTTTAAATGATAGTTTTACATCTTTATCTCCTATGTACATCCATTTTATTTATCTTTTGCTGATTACTCTGGGTAATATTTTAGAATTATATTCAAGAATGTTGGTGATAGCAGATATTGTTACTGTGTTCTTGATCTGAGAAGGAAAGCTTTAAGCTTCTTTTAATGGAATAGGCAGTTGGTTTGTTGGATTTCTTTTATCACATTGAGATATCACATTTATCACATTGTTATTCCTATTTTCTTCAGGCTTTTACATTAATGAACGTTGGGTTTGTCATATTCCTCTTCTGCTTCTATTGAGATGATCAAGTGGTTTTTGTCTTTGCTTCTTTTTATATGATATATTACATTTATTGATTTGTTTAGATTGAGTCATCCTTACCTCACTGGAGTGAATTCTACACATTCATGATCTATGTTCTTCATGAGCATTTGCTACATTTGCTTTCCAATAACATGAGAATTTTTACATCTATGTTCATTAAAGAGTTTGGCTGTAGTTTTCTCTTTTGGGAAGAGGCTTCTTTTCTGATTTTAGAATCAGGGTTATGTTTGCTTCCAGCATTGACCTTGAGAGTATTGTTTCCCTTTGAATTTCATGAAGGAGTTTGAGGATTATTGGCATTAGATCTTCTCTAAAGAACTTGCAAAATCCAACCATGGATCTGTCAGGACCTGGGCTTGCTTTAATTGAAAGTTTTTGTTTGTTTGTGTTTTACTATTACTTCTACAATTTCATTGTCTGATATTGGAGGTGAAGATTTTATATAGGCTCTACCCTTTGGAAAAATTATTTTTAGGTAATAATTTCTCATTTGTACATCCCTTTCATGGAGAGAGGGGAGGGAGAGAAAGTTGCCCCCGATTCTTGAAGTTTAGAAATACTTGTCAAAGGAGGGCATTCTCTTTGTTGTTATCAAGTAGGGTCCATTTTCTTAAGCTTTTATACTTTTTCATCAAAAAACAATTTTAAGCTCAAATTCTCTGATTTGAAAAATACTAATAGTACTTACCTCCCTTCTTTTTTAAGAGAATTAAATGAGATGATTGGCAAAATTCTTAGCTTAGTTCTGAACCACAGTAGCTTAATAAATTATGATTTACTAATTATCTAATTTTATATCATTTTGCAATTTAACATTCATGATGTGAAAAAAATGCTGTTTTTATACACAGACACACACACACACACACACACACACACACACACGTGTGTGTGTGTACTGGAAATGCATGGCATTTTCCCACATCAGTCAAATCTCTACCTCTCCAGATACCACTTAACCCCACAATTTACTCTAATTCTGATGCTATCTACCTGGAATTAGCTTCCAATACCACAAATTAAAGGGCTCAGTCTCAAGGAACTTTCCCCCAAGTCACATGCTAATGTAAAGTTCTGGCTTTCCAGGACTTTGGTAGATCACGTAAAAGTCAAGTGATCCTTTTGCCCACTTTTCCCACTTAATAGTTTGCTAGTGGCTCTCAGAACTCACACAATCCACTGATGGCTAGTAGGTCACTTCAGTGTGCACAGAGCCAGGGGAAAGAGACTCACAGGTCAAGACTAGTGGCCTTGTGCTAGTTCCCAGGGCCTTCCTGTGTGTGCCAATCTGGAAGCTCATCAAGCCTTGTGAGAGCTCCCCCTCCCCTACCCCAACATGAGATCTGTATAAGGAACTGAAATGCTCTCACTTTACAGTTGCCTAATCCTGAGGCCCGCTGACAGTACCTTCCTGCCATGCGATTAGCAATAACATTCTTTTGGCCAAAAACTACATTTCATGAGTAACAAAACATCCTCTTATCATTAGGGACAACCCAGGGCTTTCAGGGACTATGTGACAAGAAATATGAATGAAATGTAAACACAGCTGGCCCTTCATAATTGGAGGCTCCAGATCCACTGCTTTCAGTAAACATGGAGCAACAACATGTGGAACAAATTTTACCTAGACTCGGCATAAAGACCTTTACGTTTCTTGTTATTATTCTCCAAACAGTACAGCATATGGCTAGGGATATAGCTCAGCCATTTAAGTGCCTACCTGGCAAGTGCAAGAACCCAAGTTCAATCCTCAGTACTGCATGGTGTGCCTGCCACTGAAGCCAGGCATAGTGGCGCATGCCTGTAGTACCAGTGCTGGGGGGCTGACATGGGAGGACCACTATGAGTTTGAGCTGCGTAGTGATGCCCTGTACCAAATAAATAAATAAATAAATAAATAAATAAATAAATATTATTTTAAAAAACTAAATACAACATAGCAACTAATAATATATCACTTACGTTGTAATAGGTCATATATGGAATCTAGAGATGATTTAATGTATATAGGAAGAGGTGGTTATATGTACACTAAATTATTTTATTTAAGAAACTTAGGTATCTATGTATTTTTGTATCAGTGGGATTGCCTGGAAACAGTCTATTGGTGATACTAAAAGAAAACTGTACCTTGATTACAGTACAACAATGCCTTCCACACATAAGGCTGGAGTCTGCCACTTTGTTGGCATAAATGGAAGGCTAATTATTAAAACTCAGTAGAAAGAAGAATCATGATGTGTGTGTATGAACAGTACAGTTGGGATAGATATGCCATGCTTCTACATAATACTCTGAGATGCAATATTTGCACTGATGGTGGTTGGGCAGGATTATGTCGGCTTCCAGTACTATGGACAACCACAAATAACAAGGTAGAAAGCATGAATTATTGAATCTGTGATATAATGCAGGTATAAAAAATAAGATAAGTAAGCAGCTACACTCTCTTAATTTACTGATAAGAGACATCTGCTATAATAATGTCTGTAAGTATAATATCATGTATGCACCTTATACGACACCAAAACATTATGAAAACACTTTGCAATGCATTAATTTATCGAATCCATCTTGTCAAGGTGTCTTAAAACTGTCTCATTGATATTTATACTTCAATAAGATAAAATAAATAAACAAAATAAAATAAAAAACAAAATAAAATTCAGCCAGTGGCGGGCTTTTTGACAAAAGTGAAAAATAGAAATAAAAATAAAACTTAGTTGTTTTTTTCAAAAAAGCTTAATGTTACTTTGCATTTGTCCCAAAGAATTTGACTCACAATTTTTGTTAGTTTTCATGTTGTTGGATTTGTTTTTTTGTCGTTGGGGGGCTGGCTCACGTGCCTTAAGGGCGGGTCTGCTAAGGCAGGTGGAGGTGGGTATTGAACTGCTGTATTCTTCACCTGACTGTGTTTGTATGAGCAGGCTCTTAAGCAACTGAGCTAACTGGCAGGCCCAAAACTTCTTAATAAGGTTGAATGCCATTTACAATCATTGTGTTACTATATTTAGGCATACTTAATCTCTTTAACTGGTAGAAACTTTCAATGGGAAGCAATCTCAACCTTGCCTAATTTTTACCCTACATCGTTCACAACAATCAACTACTTCAAAGAACTGCTCCACACATGATTGAAAAATTACAAGCCTATTTTGAAAGCATAATCTAAGGAAAATAATTTTTAGTGACAGCCTGATTTATTAAAAAAAGTAAATCAATAGCACCAAGATTGTACAAATGTATTCCTGTTTGCTTTAAAGCACTGACAGCCTGAAGAATGAGCCTTACTGGGAATAAAATTAGAATAGACTCATTACATTATATAGAATTTTCAAGAACGCAAGACTAAACCACTAAATCTGAAAAAATGAGTATCTTAAAATTATTTGTAACATTAATCTTTGTATTATATAATTGATAATAAAACATTTCATTATTGTGAAAGAGAAAAATAATACAAAGAGGTCAAACTGAACAACATGCTTTAAATAAAGTCATATTTTTTATGAATCGCATACATCTTGAACAACTTATAGCAGCTTTTACTTTTGAAGGTTTCCTGTCTTCTAAAGGAACCATGTTTGATGACTTCTTGAAGTTATCCAATGCATATAACATAGCTACTGAAGAACATTAAAGTGTAAACTCCAAACATATTTCTTAGCAAGAAGATAATTATAGGATCTATAAATATTAGCAAGACACATACCTCTTAGGATCTTAGATGTCAAAAAACATGAATATAAAAATACAGTGAAATTAAAGAGTACTTTGAAATATAACTTCAGTTAAACCTTTTGCTTTTGGCTTAATTGTACTAGGTTTCAAGGTTTGTTTTTAGAATGTATTTAAAATATTCTGGTGTACAGACAACTTATTAAATGCAGTGAAACAAGGCATGGAATAATTAGCTAATAATTAACCTTGAATTAATGTAGATTTCTTCCTGGGAAGATAATTGATTAGGAAAATTTTGTCCTTTGAAAAGAAGGTAAACTTTTTTCACAAAATTATTATTAAAATCCGATGAACAACCTAATATGTTCCTAAAATATGAATAAAAGGGGTGAAGGATGCTTTTCGGAATATGACTTATGAAGCTTCCATCCTAGAACTGTCAAAACATGCTCAAGATTTTGTCCATCTCAACTCTAGGCCCACAAAAGGCAGTGCGTTATCACAATCCCTTTGTCACTAAAAAAAAAAAAAAAAAATCCAACAACCATGATGGTAGGTTTCGATGAGTTACCAACCAGGAAGGACTCAGGAAAGATATTTTGACAGAACACTGGAAGACAAGATCTGAAAAGACAAAGAGCATATGCATCAGCGAAAGCAGGGAGCACAAACTCTGAGGGAAAGGCAGGCAGCCTTTGAAGGATATTTACAGAAGAAAGTACTTCTACATAAGGATTAAGAACACACACTATGGTTTGAACTCTTTTTGGTTTGAAATGTAACTCTTGCCCAGTACTAAAAGAGAGGAAGGGGTTCAAAGAGGAGAGCAAGGGAAGGTAACCTAAGGGAAGAATATGTTTAAAGGCATGTTATGTGAGCGTATGAAAATCCGTTGTTCTCTAGCATTAAAATTCACTAGTAAAAAAGACTTAAAAATTTTAATTTTCCTGTTCCTTGCTATGAGACTTATTGCAAGTTCTAGAGTCCCCGTAACTTCAGAACTATAATAGGGAAGACATTAGTGATACTTCTCACATCGATTCCTTTGTCATGAAGTGAGTACAAACAGAGGTTTCACTGTTTATTATACACAACAAATAGTAGCTTCCTACCTTATGGATTATCAATCCAGCCCTGTAATATTAGACCTAGAACGAATGAAGTACTTGCTATGTACTAAGAAAGAAGAAAATAAAACTATACTCTCAAAAGTGAGTAATGCAATTATTCATTTAAACTAAACTAAATAAATAAACAAGAGACCTGGAAGAATTTTAGTGATGGAACAAAATCAAGCTAACATGTTTTCTTTAAGAAAAATATTCAATCAAATATATTTAGAACAATAGAACACAAAAAATTAAAAGTTATCAGCATTCCCAAATCTGTACATACTGTATAATCATTCTTTTTTTTTTTTTTTTTTGCATTTTAGGGAAGGGTCTACAGGGTGTTCAGGTTCTTACTACTAGGTCAGACTCAGTGATCCACCTGTTTACAGCCTCCCAAGAGCTGGGATTACAGGCACATGCCACCATGCCCAGTCTTGTACAATCATTCTTAACCCATAATTTCCTTTTCACTGAGACTCTAAAAGTGCTTTTGCGGCCAGGGAGATGGCTGAGTAGAATAAGCATTTGCCGGGCAAGCACAAGGGCCTGAGTTCAAACTCCGGTTCCAAAAAAATAAAAGTGCTTTCACACACTTTATTTTCTTTTTTGTATAAAAACATAACTGTGTTGTGGATATATATTCTGTCATTTTGGATTGGATATCTTTCCATATCAGTAACTATGTTCACAATGTCATCTGACATGATGAAGATGCACCTGTACATATAACTTCATGCTTTGATCATTGATAATCTATTTTTAAAGTCAATTTAGTATTAGGTCACAAAAAATTAAGTTATTATAATAATATGAATGTGAATATGAATATTGTAATAATATTAATACTGTATTAAATAAATATATAGCATTAAATAAATTACTATATAACTAAAGGAATATTTAATGTAGAATTATAATTAATTTATGTACATACTCTGCCCTCAAAGAGGTAGATTACGGAGTGATTTCTTTCTATAGTTCTGTATGTAGAAAACAGAAAAAAGAGAAAGAATCTGACTAAAAGGTGGCAAGGTTAACAGTGATCATGACAAATTACCTAAGTAGTGTGGACCTGAATCGTGTACTCAGATTGAAATGACAAGAAAGATCGAATGATTTAAGTTGGATACATTTATGTCTAACAGTTCTGCATCAGGCCGGGAGGCCCAAGGTCAAATTGCTTGCTGATTTGGCTCCTGGTGAGGATCCTTTTTTGACTTGCAAATGGATGATTTCTTGCTGTGCTCTAACATGGTGGAGAGATAGAAATGCAGTATCTCCTCCTCCTTGTACCAATAGTAATGATAGCAATGCCATTGGGGATCCCTCCATCAGCAATTTATGCAAATAATCCCCAAAGATCTACATCTAAATAGTGAGAATTAGGGCCAATAGATGAATCTTGACTAGGAATATTCAGTTCACATGTATGAATGCATTTCACCATGCAATGAAAAATTTAATTTTAAGATTTTCTTCTCAAAAATGGTGCAAAATAAAAGAATAATAACTATCAGACAAGTCCCTAGAAAGACTTGCATAAAATCTCTTACTAGTACTCCTCAGTGTGGTCAATGCCATCAAAAGCAAGGAAAGACTGAAACACCCCCAAGAGGGGCAATCTATGTAGTGGCAGCAAATCATTAGGTCCTATCTCAGGAGACGTGGAACAGAGAAGGTAAAACTCACACTCATCAGAATAAAATTTGGACTTTTACTAATAACAGTGAACTAGCACATGCTGATTAACAGAGCAGAGCAAGAGATCAATAGTAAAAGGAACTGGCCATGGCCGTAAGGTCCGCATGTGGGAGTTGTGTGCTTGTGACTTTAATTTTGTGGTGCTGGGGATACAACCTGGGGCCTGGAGCTTGCCAGGCAGGTACTTATGCCACTGAGCTATGCCTCTGGCCCTGCGATATGACTTAAAAAATGAAAAGTCCTATGAAAAAATGTTTACAAATACAAACCTTTACACATGTATTTCCTATTAGTCAAAATTTTATTTATTTATTTACATATTTATTTATTTACTTTTATTTAGTGGTACCAGGCATTAAACTTGGGGCATTGTGGTTGGCAGGCAGGCACTTATACCACTGAGCTACGGATTTCAAGTGGTGGTAAATATGTGGTACAAAGTGCATCCATAACATGTTAAAATATTTCAAATATTTACTTCCCAATTGGCCCTCGGCAGATTCCAATATGTACATGAAACACTAATGAGTAAACTTTTAAAACTATCAACTTCTAGTCAGAATACAATAATTTATTTTCAGCATATTACAATTATAACATTTTAAATATATGGGTTTTTTGCACAGGGATTAAACTCAGAACTTTGTGCTTGCCAGGCAGTCAGGTTCTTATGCCACTGAGCTATCTCCCCAGCCCCTAAATGTAAGATTTTAGCAGTGGTTGAATGTCTCTGTATATTAATAAGATTGTCCGTATCATATTGAGATTTTATACGTTATATGTTAATTGTGTTTTTATAGTTTAAAATGTTTTTGAAAATTAAATATAAAGACTAAAAGAAATAATTTAGCATATGAATTATTGCCACAGCTTGAGAGAAGTTCTATTCTTGCCCCTAACTTTATTTCAAATTCTATTTTTCTGGTATCTGCCATTATACTCAGGCTGATATAAAAGTCTCCAGAATGGAGAAAGTGTTCTGGAGACTGTTTTACTTTTTGTATTTTCTGTACCTAGTGGAAAGACACTTGAAGGAGCCTTCCAGGTATAATTCTATTTTGAATGATTATGAAAATTGTGTTGTTTTAATTTGTATTTCCTGGATAACTACTGACATGGAGCATTTTTTTCATATATTATTCACTTCTTTAGTTTCATCCTCTGAGAAGTATGTGTTCATCTTGGATAGCCATTTCTGGATTGAGTCTTTAAATTTAAAATATATTTGCGGCCCAAATATATTTTAGTTCTTTATAAATTCTAGAGAGGCTGCACCAGAGAGACAGTTCCAATGGTCCCAGGTTCCATCCCACAGCCCCGGATCCAGCACAGCTTGGCTGACCCAGCACAGCCTACCCGGTGCTCATCTTTGACAAGTCTAGACAAAAGAAAAAGAGGTATACAAAGGAAGAATCACGATGTGTGTATATAAACAGTACAGCTAGGATAAATATGCAGAGCTTCTGCATAATTTCATGAGAAGCAAGATTTACAGTAATAGTAGTTGGACAAGATATTAAGTTGGTTTCTAGTATTATGGACAAACACTAGGGAGATAACAAGGTAGAAAGTATTAATTATTGAATCTGTGATATAATTCAGGTACAAAAAGTGATAAGTATATAGCTACACTCTCTTAATTCACTGATTACAGACATCTGCTATAATAATGCCTGTAAGTATAATATCATGTATGTACCTTATACAACACCAAAACATTACGAAAACATTTTGCAGTGTATTAATTTATTGAATCTGTCCTGTTAATTTGTCTTGAAACTGTCTCATTGCTATTTGTTCTTCAATAAAAATAATAATAAAAGTAAATAAAAATAAATAAATTCTAGAGAGCAGACCTTTGCCTGAATATTTATTTGTCAAGATTTTTTCCAAATGTGTGGGTTGTCTTTTCACTTTGTTGGTAGTCTCTTTTGATGTGCAAAATCTTCTCAATAAGAGGGGGTCTCAGTAGTTAATTCTTTCAAATGTTACCCATGCGATTTCATTTTTGTTCATGAAATCTTTGCTTACTCTGATGTCTTCCAGAGTTGCTCCTACTTTCTCTTATAGTTTTTCTGTGTTAATGTTTAGATCTTTAATTCATTTTAGCTTTAGCATAGTGTATGGTGATAGACCTGGGTCAAATTTTAGTTTTCACCATCTAGAGAGCCAGTTTTTCCAGCACCATTTGTTAAAGAGGCTATTTTCTTCCAGTGAGTATATTTGGCCCCTTTGCTAAAGATAATGTGACTGAGTGTGTTCATAGAGGCTTCAACATCTTCTAATCTATTCCACTGATCCTCAGGTCTATTTTGTGGCCAGTAACATGCTTATTTTATGATAGTAGCTTTGTAGTATAATTTCAAGTCAGAGATTGTAATGCCTCTTGCCTTGTCTTTGTTGCCCAGGACTGCCTTAGCTATTCTAGGTGTTTTCTGGTTCCAAATAAATTTTAGGAATGATTTTTCTATGAGGTGTGTTGGTGGTAATTCGATAGGGATTGCTTTAAATCTGTGCAGAAATTTTGGGAGTATGGCCATCTTCACAATGTTGGTTCTTCCTATCCAGGAGCAAGGACTATCTTTCCATTTTCTGAAATTGTCTATGATCTCTTTTTTAAGGGTACTATATTTTCCCTTGAAAAGATCTTTGACTTCTTTAGTTAGATTAATTCCAAGATATTTCATTTTCTTTGGTGTTACTCTAAAAGGTATTGTTTCTCTAATTTCCCTCTCACTGTGTTAGTTATCTGTGTAGAGGAATGCTATTGACTTTTGGGTATTAAAAATGTGTCCTGCTATACTACTGAATTTGTGTATTAGTTCTATAGCTTCTTGGTGAAGACTTTTGGATCTCCCAAGTAAAGTATGATCTGGAAATAATAATACTTTAACTTATTCTTTACTATTCTTATTCCTTTTATTTCTCCCTCTTGTCTAATGGCTGTAGCTAATCAGTCACAAACTATATTTAATAAGAGGGCTGATAGTGGATATCCTTGTCTTGTACCAGATATAAGAGTAAATGATCTAAGTTTTCCCCCATTTAGAATTATGTTAGCCATTAGATTTTCATAAATGACTTATCAGATTGAAGTAGAGGACTTCTATTCCAATTTTCTGTAGGACTTTGAACATGAATGGGTGTTGGACTTTCTCAAAATCCTTTTCTGCAACAATTAAGATGATTACATGGTTTTTAGTTTTCACTCTGTTGATATGCTATACTACATTTAAAGATTTTTGAATATTGAACCATCCTTGCATCCCTGGAATTAATCCTACCTGGTCATGGTGTATGGTCCTCTTGATGATTTGCTATATTCTATTTGCTAGGATTTTATTGAGGATTTTTGCATCTATGTTCATAAGGGAGATTGGCCTGTAGTTCTCTTTATGAGTTGTATCTTTCCCTGGTTTTGGTATCAGTATAGTACTTGCCTCCAGGAATGACTTTTAAAAGATTGCTTCCTTCTCAATACCCTTGAAGAGTTTGAGGAGCATATATCTTCAATAAATTTCTTGTAGAATTCAGCTGCCAATCCTTCAGGACCTAGACTTTTCTTTATCAGTAGGTTCTTTCTATTATGTTTCATATTTCATTAGCTGTTATTGGGTTATTGAGAGTGGTCGTATCTTTTTGATTCAGTCTTGGTAATTTGTACCTTTCTAGGAATCTGTCCATTTCATCTGTGTGTCTATTCTGTGAGAGTTAAGATTCTCAAAGTAGCTATTCATAATCTTCGGAATTTCCGCTGGGTCTGTGGTGATTTCACACTTTTCATTTCCTATTGCTTGTATTTGAATTTTTCCATTCCTCTTTTTGATGAGGATAGGTAGGAGATTATCTATTTTATTTAATTTTTTAAAGAACTAGTTTTTTAATTCATTAATTCTTTGAACTGTTTTTTTTTGTTTCAATTGAGTTAATTTCTGCTCTAATTTTTATGATTTCTTTCCATCTTTGGGCTCTGAGTCTGGTTTTCTCTTCCTTTTCTAGTTGTTGCAGGTGGAGCACTAGAGTGATTATTTGCTCCCGTTCTTTATTCCTAATGTTTGAGTTTACAGCTATGAATTTCCCTCTGAGAACTGCTATCATCACATCACATAAATTCCATTAAGTTGTGATTGATTTTCATTTTATTGCAGATATTGTTGAATTTCTTCTTTGATTTCATCTGTGATGCATTGATTGCTGAGCAGGGTGTTGCTTAATTTCCATGTATTTATGGTGTCTTTCTGTTTTCTTTTTTCCTTTATTTCCAATTTCATTGCATTGTGGTCAGATAACATGCATGGGATAATTTCTTTTTTCTTGCATGTGCTTAAGTATGATCTATGGACCAGTATGTGGTCTATTTTAGAAAATGACCCATGTGCAGTTGAGAAAAACATATATTCAACTGCGGTTGGGTGGAACACACTGTATATGTCCACTAAGTCCATTTTTTTCCAAGCTCTTGTTCCATTCTTCTACTTCTTTGTTAATCTATTGTCTGGTTGACCTATCTTGTTGGGATAAGGGAGTGGTAAGTTCTCCTATAAAGATTGTAGTATTGGATGTTATATTTTCATGTCCATTAAGATTTATTTTATATAGTAGAGTGCTCCTATGTTTGTTGCATACATATTTATGAGTGTTACCTCTTCCTCTTAAATTTTTCTCCTAACCAGTATATAGTGACCTTCTTTATTTTGCTTGATCATTCTTGGCTTGAAGTTGAGACTGTCTGAGAACAGGATTGCTACCCCTGATTTTTTCTGATGTGCTGGGCATGTAGTATTGTTTTTCATCCTTTGACTTTCAGCCTGTGAATTTCTTTATGAGTTAAGTGTGTTTCTTGTATATATCATACTGTTGGATTTTGTTTCCTAATCTACTGTGCCAGTTGATTTCTTTTAATTGGTTAATTGACTCCATATACATTGCTGGTTATAATTGAGACATATTGACTTAAGCTTGACATGTTATTTACTTGCTATTGTTTACTCCTTTTTTGTCCTGTGTTTAATTGTTTGCCCTACTTAGTGGGTTGCTTCTGTTCTTATTTGTGGAGTTTTGATCATTTTGGTCCCTCTCTAGAACATCTTTCAGTAGCCTGTGCAAGGATGCCTTTGTCAACATGAAATTCTTTAGTTGTTCTTTGTCATGGAAATATTTCCCTTCTCCATAAACTTGAAAGAGAGTTTTGCAGGGTATAGTAGTCTGGGCTGGAATTTGTTTTCATAGAGAGTTGAAGTTCTTTGCTCTATGCTCTTCTTGCCTTCGTTGTTTGTGAAGAGAAGTCAGCCATAATTCTGATGGGTTTTCCTTTGAATATGATCTCCTTCTTTTCTCTACAAGCTTTCAGTATATTATTCTTGTGCTGGATTTCTGGGCTCTTGACTATTATATGTCTTGGTGTGTTTTTAGTTGGGTTGAGGTTACTTGGTGTTCTGCATGCTTTTGCTACTTGGATGTCAGATTTTTTGCACATATTTACAAAGTTTTCTGCTATTACTTCTTTCCATACTTTTTTTAGTGTCAATTGTCTTGACTCTTTCATTCTCATTGATACCTATTAATCTCATATTGTTCATCTTTGCATCATCTTGCAAATGAATGAATCATTCTTTCTTGCATCCTAGTTGTTTTTAAGAGATCCTTTCACACCTTTTCACTAGTTGCACCAGTGTCTTCAAGATCTGATATTGTGTCTTCACTTTCATTCAGTATTGCAAGCTTGTGATTGAGATTTTAAGTTCCTCAGTATCACTTTGACTCTGCTTCATGCGATCTATCTCTTTCCTGTATTGCTCATTCAAAGAATGTGTCACTTTTCTAATCTCCTCTATTTTTTTAGCAATGTCTTCTTTAGAAGCAGTTATTAATTCTTTTACTGCAAAGTTTTTTTCAGATTGGGTTTTGTCTATATGTTTCTGTATTTGATTATTTCAGATGCTATGAATTTAGAATTTTCTTTTTTATTTCAGTAATTAATTCTGCTCTGAGTTTTTCTATAACTTTCTGCTGTTGCTTATTTACTTCTGAAGCTATTAATTCATATATTTTAACTGAGCTAGTGTCCTCTGCACTTGTTTTGAGTAGGCACTGGGTTTCCTCCATATGTTTCTGCATTTGTTTCTTTAGTTCAGATGCTATTAATTCAGATATTTCTTTTTTTATTTCTGATCTGAATTCCTCCATACCTTTCTGCAGTTGTTTCTTCATTTCACACACTATTGATTCATTGTTTTTAACTGTGTGATTCCCAATTTGTTCAGTGCTACTCTCCTGTGCATTGTTATGGATTGGCTTGGGGTCTGAGATTCCATTTTGCTCCTTCCATTTTCATTTCTTATAGCACTGTCTTCTAAGTTTTATTGTACAGCTTTGGTGTAGTTATAGCCTTAGGTCCTATTGAAATTCAGGTGTGGATCTTGAAAGTTTGAATTTATCTAGTTTTGCCTGCATGAGTCTGGCTGCTGTGCTCAGCTCCTTGCTGCTGAGGCCCTTGGGAGTGAACCTTCTCTGCCCCTCTGGCAAGATGTTCTGCTCCTGGACTAGCTGGGTGGTTCTGCGCCCTACTCTCTCTGCAAGGACTACAGCTGCAGAGTTTCAACTTAGGCCTGTATGCCAGGCCTGAGCTGCATCTTAAGGGGACAAGGGGGTAGGGGAAGGTTGAAGTTCTCTCACACACTGCCAGGGCCTGGGCTAGGGCTTGATCTGGGGTTCCTGAGACCAGGCAGAAGTTGTCACTCACTTGGCAGGAGTGGAGGGGGTGGCAACAGAGTGGTATTGTGGGGGATTCCAAGGGCACAGAAGGGGGCATCACTTACAAGGTGTACCTGGGTTTGGACCAGACAGGTCCTGCTGGCTCAGGGTAACCCGAAGCTCCCACATACTGTCTGGGCTTGCGCCAGGGCTGGATCTGGGGGTCCTGAGATCCAGCAGAAGTTGTCATTCACTCAGCGGGCATGGGAGGGTGGCCACTTAGTTGGGGGGTGGGTTCCAAGGGCTGAAAGGAAGTCTCACGTGGCTTGCTTGGGTTTGAACTGGACAGGTCCTACTTGCGCAAGGTAGCTCACCATTTAAATTTAGAACAAGAAAAACATTAGATACTTTCCTATGTATTCATATTTTGCATAGGTTTGTATAAGAACAAAGAAAATATGATTATTCAATAAATATGATGAACATGATAATGCTCACAGGTACTAAAAATGAAGGCAACTGTGAAAAACTGAATCCTTTCCCTAACTCCAACTAAAAAGATGCCAAATATCTATCATCTTATATATAATTCAACTTCTATAAATTGCTACTTATTCTATTGTGTCTAGATTTGGTAATAATTTTTCAGAATTATATTGACATGAACTACAAAATTATGCAACTCTAATAATCCTAAACAAAATGAATATACTTTCTAAAAAGTCTCAATAATTATACTCTTTATAAATGCCAATGAGGCAACTGATTGTAAATGACAACCATAGCAAGACTTAAAGTAAAAACTGACAGTGAGCTGTTATTTCAAACAGATCATTAAACTTTTTTAAAAATCTTCTTTTTTAGAATTGTAAAGATCTGATACAATGTTCTTGTATTTCGTTTATATTTTATGAAAATTGATGATAAAAATATATAACTGTGAAGTTCACATTGGCCAAAAGAAAACATCCAGACCCAGATTACCCTGTCTGTGTGCTACATAAAATTTCTAAAGCATAAGGAGCCTGGTTGCAAATACTTGTTGGTATTTATTGAGTGCAACTTATAAAATGTACAGTGAATGTTTAAATATTAAAAATTAGTATACTACAGGACACATTTCCACTAATTTCCTTCAAAATGCATTTCAGCATATTTAGGAACAATAATGGCACCTTGTTCCATTGTTCTTGCTGATTTCAGAATCAGTTCTTAAAGTCCTCTTGCAAGAATGTCTTTATGATGTGCGATCACAACATAGTGAGTGCTATGAGGAAGATGTTCCATTCAACAGACAGCATTTTCAAATAGGATTGTGTGTTCGTCTTTGCCTTATGCATTAGATCTTGCACCAAGTAACCTCTGGCCCTTCCTCAAAGTGAAAATTAAAGAGAAAAATGTTGAATAATTCCAGACAGCAAAGCAACCACCATGATGTAACCAATGACAATTATGAAAGGGGACAGGCAGAGGTGCTTCAAAAAGTGACAAGGACCATGAGATGAGTACATTTTCAGTGAAGGGGAGAGCATCATGAAGGAATTAAGGGCCACGTTTCTGTAATAAATTACAGAATTAAGGCTGGGACATGAGGATCATTTTAAGTTAGAAAAAATCTTGGGCTACGAAATAAGCTAAAGGCCAACTTAAACTTCATAGCAGGTCACTGTCTCAAAAAAGACCCCCTCCATAAAAAGCTTTAAATGTAATTGTTCACTAACTTTTAATTATACCTCATTGTTGTTGCTATAATGGCTTAAATGGGTGATTTTTACCTACCTATAACTTCATGAATTCAATAAAGTATGTGTCTCAGTTACTCTTTTCTTATTGCTGGGACAGATACCTGACACTCCAAATTAGGGAAGGAAAGGTTTTTTAGCTCACACTTACTGGAGCTTTCAGTCCGAACTCCAAGGCAGAGTGGCACATGGCAGAGAGCAACCTGTCATGGTGGTAAAGAGCAGAGAGTAAGAGGGCAGGGCATAGCTCTCAAGCTTCTTTACATTATAATGCAAATTACTTGCCCCAGGGCAGGTGCAGCCTCCACATCCACAATGATCAGTCACAAACTCCAGAAGCCACCCCATGACTGCATGAAGCTTTGGGGGATAACTAGACACAGTTCAGGCCAAAGCCAGTCTACATCCCTCCTGCTCTGTGTGGTGTTGATGCTGTGCCACAAGCGGTTTTTCTACCATGGCACAGGATTGAGAGGCCACATGCTTCACTATAATTAAGGATGGAAGCGTTCAACAGAAGATTTGGGGGCAACTCAAAGTGCTCAGAGGTGAAACCTGTCGCCAACTGAAAGATTTATATTAACAGTTCACCATGCTGTACACTGCAGTCTCTCCTAATGGACAGCTCCTCCTGAATCTCTCTGTGGGAACCTGCCATTCTGTATGCATTTGGCTTGCTTCTTTCTTGATAGCAAACTTTTTAACATCTGGCCTTTTAAAACTAATCTGTGTGAAGGATGCAGGGATGTTCTTGACCTGCTTTCAGCAGACTTTTTCTAAGTGTTGCTTTTTATTTGTTAAATGACTAGTGAAATAAATGAATAAATAAATAACACTATTTGTATGCATCTAATATATATTTCAGGTAATGAGTTATCATTTAATAAGTACCGTATAAATATAGTTGTGCTGTATTGCTCAGTGTGCAGTTTGGAATACGTGCATAATTATATGAAAATTGTGATAAAGGTCCAACAGCCATGCATTGTAAGAGAATAGAATGAAAGCCACTTCAGGGCAGTGCAATTGAAAGACTTATCTCAAGGAGGGGTGGCAGAGTTGAGTTGGTGACTGAGAAGGAGGGAACTAGCAACTAGCTCATGTGGAATTACTCCAGGCCAGAGCTGTTTCAACAGGATAACAGGATGAGGAGAAAAATCAAAGTGATTTTTTTACATTTAAAGAAGCTCCTAGCAAGCACAGTGCCCTGAGTTCAATCCCCAGTACTGAAAAAAAAAAAAAAAAAAAAGTGGATAAACTTAAAGAAGGTAACATAGAATAACAAAAAGAAAAAGATGTAAAATGAACAACAGCGATAGGGATAAAATCTTTAATGTATATTAATTTTTACATCTATGGACTACGTTTGTAAAATATGTAACAGAAAGAATACTGAGGTATGTCTATATTTGAAGTCAAGGGGCTCAAAATTGGAAAAGAAGAGATGAGATGGAATCTATTGCAACAGTCCCTGCTGGAAAGAACACAAGTGTTCATATGAAGAATGGATGACATATTTAAAAGATGTAGTTGACTTATCATGGAAATTGATTTCGTGTAGGAGGAAATAGTGAAAGATTAATTAAAATCTTACAATTTGGATTTTGCTACCTAGATGGATGGTGGTCCCTACTTATTCAAACAGGGAAGGGTAGAGAAGGTGAGGATATTCATAAAAAATTCCAAGTTCTATTTTGAATGTTATGAGATAGGGATTTCTTTTGAGGCATACAAATGCACAGTGACATAGAAAACTGATAAAATTTGGAATTTATACAAAGACAGGAAGGAATGAAGCTACATATGTGCTTGCAAAAATGAAGAGAATACCATGAAATGCTAAGAGATTATACCAAACCTTGAGTATGTCTAATATTTAAACACTAACAGGAAAGAAGAAAATAAAGGCATATAGATGGGTATAAATACTGAAATGGGGTGAATTAGAGGACTGCATTATTGCTGAAGGAGAGAGAAAAAAGAGAACAGTTAATAATGGCTAATATACCTGAAATTTAAAAGATGAAGCATTTTAAAATACGGATTTAAAATAATAATTCAGAAATAAACCAATAATTGTTATATTTATAAAAAGCTATAAAACAACTTCACCATTGTTTTATTTTCTCACTGTTACTCCTCCTCCTTTTTGAAATAAATTTTCTGAATTTTTTTCTAGTTCTTTTTCTTTGTACAAGATTTTTTTTAAAAGAAATTAAAAGGGAATTCAAAAATCAAAATCATTTGAGAAACAAATATTATCTGGTTCCAAAATCAGAGCACATCCCAATCAAAAAAAAAAAAACTATAAGCCAATCTCTCTAGTGAACATAAATGTAAAAATCCTTAATAGGACACTGACAAAGAGAATTTAGCAAATTATCAAGATTAAATATTATGACCAAGTAGAAGTCACCCCAGGGATACAGAGATGGTCCAATATATGAAACTCAATAAATATAATACACCATATTTGCAGAACTGAAGACAAAACTCACATGATCATCTCAATAGGTGAAGAGAAAGAACTTTACAAAGTCTAACACCTATGTCTGTTAAAAATCCTACAGAAAATTGTAATAGATGGCTTTTGCATCAATCTTATAAAAACGTATCTGCCAAACCAACAAATACTACCATATTAAATGGTCAAAACTGAAAGTTTGGGGGCTATGGAGATAGCTCAGTAGAATAAATGTTTGCCTTACAAGCACAAGGATCTGAGTTCAATCCCTGTTCCACTAAAAAAAAAAAAAAAAATCTAAAAGTTTTACTCTAAAATCAGGAGCAAGGTAAGGATATCCATTATTACCTTGTATTCAATATAGCTCTGGAAACATTAGACAAAGAAATTAGACAATAGAAAATATCATAAGGAATAAAGATAGAAAATGAAATTAAACTATCAGTATTTACAGAAGACATGAAAATCTACAACGAAGATCCTATGCACTCCACCAAAACTTGTATATTAATATCCATCAGTCATATAATGAGATACAAAGTCAACACAGAAAAATCAATAGCAATCCTATACACAATGAACAAACTTATAAACAGATAAATTTGTGAAAGCATACCCTTTATAATAGCATCTAAACACTGTAACATTAAGGAATCAATCTAACAAGGATGTACATATCTATACAGTGAAAACTGAGTGACTTAAAAAAGGAGATTGGAAAACATATTGAAAATGGAAATATATTCCTTGCTCTTATACAGAAAGAACCATTACAGTGAAAATGGCCATCTCCCAAAATTATTATACTAATCTAAATCAATTATACTAATCCCAAAATTATTATACTAATCTAAATCAATTATTATACTAATCTAAATCAAGATACCATTAGCATACATCACAGGTCTAGAGAACACATTCATTTGGCAACAAAATTTACCTAGAATAGCAAATAAATCTTGGGCGCTAAAGGCAAGTCTGGGGGCATCACCATCCCAGACCTGAAATTGTACTACAATTGTATTATGATAAAATAAGCATGGTATTTGCAAAAATAAAAAAATTAAAACACACGTCTGAGGAACGGTAGGACAGAATAGATGATGTTATTCAAACATACTCCAACACCTTATCTTTGACAAAGAGACAAAACATGCTTACTGGGAGAAAGGTGGTTTATTTATTTTTATTTATTTAGACTGTTTTCAGTATTTTATTTTTAATAATTTTATTGAGAAACAAATAACAATGAAGGTTTCAAAACTTAGTAGTACAATTTTAAAAAGTTAATACATTGCATATTGTGGTTTTCATAGTGGTTATTCATAGTACAAGAGGCAGACATGATATCCTGTCCAAACACTTTTAGTACAAATTTTTTCTATTCATTGAATTAAGGGAAAGAAGCTATATATCTATCCTATTTTGAAAATACAGATACAAAATAGTCCTTCATTTGTATCCCTTTTTTAATTTTTGTCAGAGAAGGGTATTCCTTTGCTATTTAAATATTGTAGGTGCATGAATTCAGCAAAATATTCGAATATAGTCTAGTGGTCCATAATAGTAGGGGGTTATCCATAGGACTGGCAATGTCAGAGGTTGTTGACATGAGCTGTTTACAGTTCAGCATATTAATATGGTTTTACTCTCTTTAATAAATGGTTTTGGAAAATGTGCCTTTCTACATGCTGAAGACTAACACTGACCCATGTCTATCACTATGCACTAAAGTAAAAAATAAATCAAAGATCCGAATATTAACATACAGACTAAAAATTTACCAGAAAAGAAAATAGGAAGAAATCTTTAAGACAGGTATAGGCAGAGACTTGATTAACAAAACTCAAACTACAAGGGAAATAACATAGTCAACAAATGGGAAGTTTACCTTATTAAAAATCTTTTGCACAACAAAATAAATCACCATCAGAGTCAAAAGACAACTAGAAGAGTGGAAAAAATTATAGTCAGTTATCCTTCAAGCAAAGGACTTATACCTGGAACATATTACAAATTGAATAATGTCGGACCTCCCAAATTCAAAAATCTGATCCATAAATGGGCATCTGAGATAAAGACACATTCCTCAGATGAAGGAATATGAAAGAAATACACATACATGAAACTACATACATTGGTCATTGAGAAGTGAAAACAAATTAAAACAACACCAAGAGTCTATCTCATCCCACAAAGAATGGCTATCATCAAAAATCAACCAAAAGCAAATCCTGGTATGGCCACAGAAATGAGGAACCCTTCTGCACTGTGAGTGGGAGTGTAGACTGGTGCAACCACTGTGAATATCAGTGTACAAATTCCTCAAAAAACTAGGGTCAGAGTTCCCATTTAAATCAGGTATTCCCCTTCTGGGTACTTTTCCAAAACAATTAATATCATAAAATATTTTTAATATCATAAAATAATAATATATATACACCCATGTTTACCGCAGCCCAATTTATACTAGCTTAACTTTGGAAACAACCTAATTGTTCAAAAACCAATGAGTGGATAAAAAAGCTGTGGCTTTTTAAATAATGTGGTACTACTTAGCCATAGAGAAGGATAAACCAGAGACTTTTATAGGTAAGTGTATACAACTCTAGAAGGTACTCATAAGTGAAATACATCAGAACCATGTGTGGGAGAAATTGAATGAGGAAATAAGAATCAAATCGTACAATAGATATTGTGATTTGGGAAAAAAACTTTTCAAAAGAAAAGACAAAGAGCTAGTGGGATATCTCAGTGGTCTAAAGTGCCTGCTTAGGTAAGCTTAGTGAAGTACTCAGGGACCACAGTTCCATCCCTGGCACCACCATGCCAGCCCCGCACACAGGGTGGGTTGAGCTGTCCCGAAAGAAAGAAAGAAAAAGAAGGAAGGAAGGAAGGAAGGAAGGAAGGAAGGAAGGAAGGAAGGAAGGAAGGAAGGAAGGAAAGAAGGAAGGAAGATATTTCTATGCAAGATTTTAAGAAAGTTTCTCCTAGTTTTTTGAAAAAAATATGCTTGTGGTACTATTGTCTGGACAAGATATCACACCTATGCCTATATCTTGGACTCTAAATTACTACTACATAGATAATAATATGCAATGCATTAAATATCATAACTCCTCCTAACCTGTTTTAAAACTTTTTTTGATAATTTTAATTTTTTCTGTGTAAAAAATTTGCTATTGAAAATAAAATTCAATATTTCATCATTTGAATCTTTTGCACATTGCTTTACATCATATGTTGACATAAATGCATATCAAACCAGCAATTCTTTTTGTTGAGATATCAATTTAGAAAGGCACTAACAATATTTAAAGGCATATTTTGAACTTAAACCTTTCTATTTCTTTGAACTATTGCCCTTCTCATACTGTTCCTTCCTCATATTTTTAACAGAAACACTCAAAGCTCCATGGATGGAAAAGTCTGCACTGACTTTCTGTTTAAAATACACAAAACTAAACATGCTCCAAGAGATAGTAAAACAAATCAAGTAACATTCATTCAATCTTTCCCTAAATGCCTAAAAGAAACAAGTGCACTCCTTTCAAAAATAAGCAGGGAGTAGGAGTGGAAAGTGCTTTGCTGGCTTTATATATTTCTTTTTTAAATGTTTTTTGCAATCATTTCTGAAAGGCAAATAGAGTCTACTGTGGACATTTCCATTTCAGCAAGATAGAGAGCTATTTGCACTATGTAGCATCAGCCAGGTAAAGATGGAAAATAACCTTAACTGGAAACATTTAAGTGTAAGAATTTGAGTGAAACTGATACATTTCTGAGAAGCAATTACTTCTTCTGAAGTGGAAAAGCAATTACTCCACTTTTTCCGATGGAAAAACAATTATAACTGAAAAGAAAGCATTGGCTTTTATATTAAAATCATTTCACAAATTATCAAGGTATTCAATTTAAGAGCTACTTAATAATTTTCAAGGGTTGAAAATTACATTTAAAGGTACATAGCTAGTTATTAGAACAAAACTAGCACACATAATATCAAAATTAAGATACAATCTAAGCATCTCCATGAATCTAGCTACCACTGCTATTTGCAAACTATGCCAACTGTGCTTTCCATGTGAATTATCGAAGGTTGGTTGTTATGGTTTGTGTCTAGTTGTCCCCCCAAACCCTCATGCAATCACTGGGGCCTTTTCTAGAGTTTGTGATTAATTCATGATCCAGTGCTGGGGCTCTAGGTGTGAGGGCCACACCCATGGTCACATCCTGGGGCTGGTAGTCTGACCACAAAATGAGGCAGGGAGAGAGGCTTCTCATAGCTGTGGCTCCCCGCTTTGCTCTTTACGGTCTTCCACTGCTATGAACGGCTGCTCTCTGCCATGGGCCACTCTGACTTGGAACCAGCCAAGTATGGACTGAAATCTCCACTAGCTGTGAGCTACATAAGCCTTTATTTCCTTAATTTTAGGTGTCAGGTGTTTTGTCCTAGCAATAAGGATGGTCTTTAGGACACTGGTGGGATCCTTACACACTTCATCGGAACTTCCCTGACTCAGTGAATTGCACTGCACACTTGAACCACTCACAACACAGCTCTCTGCTCTTCCTTCCTGCTCTTCCTTGCTTCCCAGCTTTTATATCCCCTTCTCATCACCTCTTTTCCTCTTCTTCTCTTCTGTAAGGTCCGAGCCAAACAGACTCCATCTTAAAAGGTCAACAGAATGTTTTTAAAATTACTACATCTGCAGATGGAGAAGAGTCCCTGCTTGCCTCCCAGCTGCGGATGTCCTGGGGATGAGTCCCTACATGCCTCCCAGACGCAGGTGTCCTAGATAGCTCAGCTGAAACAGCCAGTTCCCAGAATGCCAGGACCCTTCTGAGAATTACCCTCCTCCATCCCTGAGCCATCCAATCATTGTAAAGGTCAATATGAACCATCCTATCCTTTCAAATGTCAGCCTAGCTAACACACGCGATTGGCTTCTGTATACCCCGCTTGCTGCTTTGCCGCCAAAAGTACTACATAATCCCGAGTGATCTAAGGCTCGGGGTCGCCATGGCCCAGTTGCCTGGTGACCCTGTGCCAGCACAGCTTCTAAAATAAAATCCCCTTGCTTTTTCATGAGAAGACATCTCTTGGAGTCTTTCTTCATGCGGTGGGCTTCTCAGACCTAACACTTCTCATTTCTTGTAAGCCCCACTTGATCCTCAAGTACCAGTAATACTACTTTTTGTTAATCTGCTAAAATTGTTCTATTCTATAAAATTAGAAATTTCTTATGACTCAACAATCCCCCTGCAAGCTATTTTCCACAGAGGCATCATTTGCAGCAATCTGTGCAAGTGGATGTTTATAGCAACACAATTATTAGTAGTTACATTCTAGAAACAGCCTGTATATTTATTAGCAGATATTTGGATTAAAAATATGTTACCTACTGTCTTAGTTACTTTTCTCTTGTTGCTGGGACAAATACCCAACACCCAAAATGAAGGAAAGAAAGGTTTATTTAGCTCACAGTTGCTGGAGGTTTCAGTCCAGACTCGGCTGCCTCCAAGGCAGAGGGGCACATGGCAGAGAGCATCAGTTCATGGCGGTGGAACAGCATCAATGCAACAAAGAGCAATCTCTAAGAAAGTCTGTCTCTCTGTCTGTTATATTACATTCAGGCTTGTTGTATGTTATGGGTTGGTGCCGAAAGAAACAACAACAAGACCTGATGAAAGTATCTTCAGAGGCCTCACTGAGATGAATCTCTCTCCAAGTGAGCCCAGAGCCTCAGAAGCATCTCGCATTTATTGAGGGGTAAAGGCAGGCTAAGGAATGTGCTTAGTTACTTAAGTGAATACGAACTGCTATCTCTGCTAACTTCCACCATTTGCCTAACACTAGGTCCACGCAATAGCTAGCTGATAACATCCCCACCAAGGGATCAAAGAACAGGGCATCTGCAGAAGCTGCTATCTGGAATCCTCTTTCTGGGAAATTCAAACAGACAGCAATGGTCCTTGGGCTCTGTCTATTGTTCCCTACTGTCTCGGGACATTAGTTTTTTTTATCTCAAATCTGTATTTCTATAAGAGCCTCTCTGCCCCAGGCTGGAGGAAGTATTCACATCCATAATCCTAGCCTTGGATCACACATAATCCCAGGGAATCATGAGTTAATCACAAACTCTAGAAGTCTCCACCCATGACTACATGAGGCTTTGGGGGGACTACTAAACACAAACTGTAACATCTATATATAATGGAATATTACTCTGTTGTAAATAATGACAAATTGAAGGCATTTGTGGGAAAATGGATACTTGGAAAATATCATGTTCAATGAAGTAAACCAGATTCACAAGTTCAAATGCTGTGTGATATCTCTCATTTGAGTGAAACAAACTATAAACAAAGAGAATTATACATGATGGATGGAGAAGACATGGAGATGGGTAAAATAGTCGATCAAAGGAAAAAGCACAAGGTGTGAAGAGGGGTAAAAAGAGAAATTACAGCATAAACATATGCTATCTACATATCTACAGGAACCTAATGCCTGAAATAATGGAAATATTACACATCATAAGATGAGTTAAGATTAATAATATCAATAAGAACAAAAAAGTGGATGGAAAATTGGAAGAGGAGGGAAGGAAGAAACAAGGGGATTAAAAAAAAAAAAAAAAAACAGGCCTAGCCAAATAGCTCAGTGGATTGAAACACATGCAAGCAACCACAGGGACCAGGGGTTTGACCAGGGCCTGCCATGCCGGGCCTGCCCCCAGGGCATGCTGAGAGAACTATTGAGACTGGGCATGATGGCTCAAGCCTGTAATCCCAGCCCTTGAGAGGCTGTAAGCAGGAGTCCAGTCTGTAGACCCTTCCCTAAAATACAAAAAATAAAAAGCAACCAATGAACTAAACAAATGAACAAAAAACAATAAGCTGTAGTAATGCTATGTAATCACTCCCCAAGATGACTGTAAACTATATGAACCGGAAATATTTTCTGATGTAATAAAAAATTTATAAAATTCAGTACCTCTGTAGAAATTTTGGAACTTTTCTCTAGCTCTATATGCTAAAGCAAAGATTCATTATGAGGGCCAGAGAGATAGCTCAGTGGAGTAAGCACTTGCATTGGCAAGCGCAGGGACCAGGGCTCCATCCCTGCTACCACCTGCTGCACCAGCCCTGCCCTCAGGCCCTCTGAGCCATTACTGAGGCCAGGTGTGGTGGTGCACACCATTAATCACAGTGCTGGGGAGGCTGAAAACAGGAGGATCACAATGAGTCTGAGCTATGTAGTGAGACCCTGCAACAAATACATTAAAAAAAAATTAAATATTTACTATGAATCTTACCTATTTATCATTACAATTACAGAAAATCTCCATTTTATGGTATAGCTGTTTGATTGTTTATTACCTATATGTAATTAACAGTTTATATGCTGATTATACCTACACTAGATCACAGTATCACTAATACTGTGTGTTAGTGTTATTTTATGACAAAGCCATTTGAGAAGGTCTGTGTTTTCTTTTTCTTTACTATATTGCATCATATGTAATTGTTCTCCAGATATAAGTAACAGGATTCGAACATGAGCCTATATGTGTCCAGGCCAAAACAGGAACATCTATGGTATCAATAGTACTTCATTAATTCTATGCTACTATGGGCAGCTGAAAAGTATAAAAATGAAGTATAAAAAGTAAAGCCATATTAATATGCTCAGCTGTAAAAGGCTCAAGTCAATAACTTCTGACATTGCTGGTCCTGTGGATAACCTACTACTACTATAAGCTACTGAATTATATTGCTTGATTTTGTTGAATTCACATACCTACAATATTTAAATGGCAGTCAAATACCCTTCTCTGACAAAACTAAATAAAAAAGGGGGATATAAATGGAGAACCATTTTGTATCTGTATATACAGAATAGGCTAGACACCTACTTTCTCTTAATTCAGTGTAAAGAAATATTTGTACTAATAGTGTTTAGACAAGATATCATGTGTGCAACTTGTACTATGAATTATCACTATGAACATAGCTATATGCAATGTATTAATTATTGAAACTGTCCTACTAATTGGTTTTCAAACTGTCTCATTGATATTTGTTTCTATATAAAATTAATAAAAAACAAAAAGAATGAAAAAATAATAATTCTGTGCTACTAGTGAATAATACTTAACACAGTTCAATGCTTATCCTGCCAGTTGATGTCAAGTCATAGTTACAGAGTCCACTGTAATTTAAATTAATTAATTCTTCAGCATTAATTTATATTTAAAATACAGTTCTTTTCTTCTCATTTGCATTTTTTTCTTTTTTCTTTTATTTATTTTTTCTTTTATTTATTTTTTATTTTATTGAAGTACAAATATCAATGAGATAGTTTTAAGAACCCTTAACAAGACGGATTCGATAAGTTCATACATTGCAAACTGTTTTCATAATGTTTTGTGTTTTAACAGCTGAATTTATATTACTATTTAATAGTTGGAGAGTCAACTTGGATATTTCCCAGTACTTGAATATTGTTTTAGAAAAGAAGAAGAGATGAAAATGATAAGGATATGAATAATGTTTTAATGCATTTTAGCTACAGGAATTTTAATGGTATTGTTATCTTGAGGAAAAGTGGTATGCACAGCGGTGAGAATTATGTTTGGGGTATGTGCAGTTTGCAATTCCAGACTTCCCCTTCTAGTCCATTTTCATTTCTGTGTAAATGATGAATGTGTTGTCCCTGGTGAGAAGAAAATTGTCTGTGAAAGATGCAAAGGAAAAGTGTTAAGACACTACTGTACTTGTCTAATAGGTCCAGCCTTGCAGTTCAACTCAAGGGCAGCTCATTTATATTCATTCACCAGGCATTGGAGACACACAATGAAAATCTAATAGCTGGCCATTTGGGAGTTGAAGGGATCCATTCCTAGGTGAAGAGGTCTTAAGGCTAGTAGCAACATTTTTATGTGTAGATTTTTAAGTAGAATCTTAGCAGCTAACAGGGTTTTTACAAAGGATGAAAACTAAATGAAGGCAAAACTAGGAGATGAAATTCCCAGCTTGGGGGATTAGAAAATACTGAGATGTCCATGCTTAGCCAGTGGATTGGAAAGTAACCTATTTAATTAGAGAAATGATTCTACAAACTGATATAAAACTTTTCATCTCTGGTCCCCTTGGGCTATCCCGAGAAAAGAACAGAAAGAATGAAAAATGGAAAGTCTAAGAACAACTTTTTAAATAAAGAACCTTAGCATATGGTTATGCACAACACCCAGACTGTATTTTAAACAGAATTTATACAGTAGTTTCCATCGGTAAGGAGTAGCTCTCCCTAAGCACTCTGTAGAAGGAAAGCAAATGGCAAGAAATTAGGCAAATTCAGAGTGACCATTGCAGGACAAATGTGGAGGCAGAAAGGAAGCAAGGTGCACTAACGCCCAGCTGCAGCGTCCTTGCACTCAGCTCTCACCTCCACAGGCAGCGCTTCTCCAAATAACCTGGGCAGTAGGTGACAAAATGCTTCCTGTGTACCTGCCTCACTGAGGATGGCCTGTTGTGCGGTTGCGGTGTCCCAGGTTGAGTGACCACAAAACAGTTGCTTTGCCTTCACCCCATTAATATACAAACATCTCATGCTTTGTATTATTTACTAGTATTGGAATTTGTTTTTAGGAGTAAATGCTCAGAGACTTATAGTTAAATCTATATATTAATAGAGCAAAATGTTTAAGCTTTGTTCAATGGTGACCTTAATTTGCATATTAACATTTCTTTAATTTGACTCAATTCACTTGTTTAACTGAATTGTACTCATTTGACTGAATACAGACACCTAACTAGAGAAATCAAGCTTTCTTCTTTGTCTTGCACATGACACCTTTACTCTGCTTTCCATCTTATTTTCATCATCTACTTCTCAGCAAACACTGCACAGGGCTCTGTTAAAAAAGATGTATAACAAGCTACCTTACAACTTTAGTCAATATATTTTCATTAAGTCTTGTATCTTATACTAATTTGGCCAGTTAATAAAAAGAGAAATAGAAAGTGATAATGAGTCAAACAAGAGTGACGGACGTGTAGGGGCAGGGGAGATGGCTCAGTGGAATAAACGCTTCTCTGGCAAGCACAAGGGCCTGTCCGGTTCAGCCAAAACAAAGTGACATTTACATGATCCTCTCAAAAAAGAAAGAGCCCCGTTGATCACTTTAGGACAATTATAGAGGTCGTGGCTGGGCAGCAAGGAGTTAAAACACCTTTCATGTTCATCCTTGGCACTTGATTTCCATCTTCACAGTCAAGAACCAAGTAACTAAATCTCTTCAACCATATAGCTCAATTTCTAGGCGGGAACAAGGAGAAAAATGGGAGTTGTTAGTTATTAAAAGGGGTACTCTAACACCCTGCCCACTCCCAAGAGGTTTTGCAATGGCACCACCCATGAAATCTCATCATGACTGATTCAAAATTAGCTGCCAGCAAGGCTGAGAGTTGTAATTATTTAGTTTGTCACACAGGCACATTCTTAAAAAAATAATACTCAACTGTTCAAGAAGAGCTGATGATGGATTAAAAAGTAATACTTTTGTGTATTTTTATTTCTGAATGGAAGAAAAATATAGGAGTCAATATTTACTCTGGCTTTCTTTGAACTTTACTCTCTAGATTTGTAGTCACTCATATTACACTTTCAAGGTATCTCTGCTTTGATTTTTATAACCTCCAAAACATAAAAGAAATGACTTAAAAATCTAAGTAGTTTAAGACTATTAAATCATTTCTGTGCTACTATAAAATGTACAAATTGATACAACTGATTACATCAGAGTCCCGACTAGTTGCCTTTGTTTCCCTTTGGTATTGGAGATTTGCAGCTTGCATGCTGCTCTATGCTTAACACCCACTTTCTGTAGGTGAAATTTTCTTGTAGTTCCTAAGGGCAAGTTTGGCCCTGTGAGTCCCTTCAGCTAATAAAGTGAGCCAGAAATGTAGCGAGTCTGTTTCTGGAGGAAGCTTTATGTCCTGTTAGCTATTTTCACTTGCTGTACTGCATTTTTCTCTTAGCTTTAAGAATAGCACATCCCCAGCCAGTCTTCTTTCATGATTCTGTGTTCCAGAAGCACGAGATGCATATAGCCGAGGCAACGCTTATCAGTCACACATATGTGGAACACAAGCGAGAACTCACTGATGTTGGTGTGTGCTGCGCAGGCGCAGGCATAACTCATTCTCGTGCAGCCTCACTAGGCTTGAGGAGCACACGAGCACAAAGATAGCACTTTCTGATATACAAGCATTCAAAATAAAACTTCAGTTTTTGAGAGTAATAAAGTTCCTGATGAAAGATAAATGGTCTAAGGCAGCACCTGTGTCTGAACACATTTTTCTCCAGTATTCTGCAGAAGAGTTTTAACTATTATCAGATATTGATGAAGAGGTGGCCTTCTGTTGTTATTTCCCACACAGAGCGGTCGAGGTAAGAGAAAATAAACTGCCGAGTATTGCTCCACCTATTTCTCTTTTGCCTTTTCAAAGTGAATTCTCATTCTTTCTCCAAATTCTACTATTAATAAAAGCAGAATGATACATAGTGGAAATCAAACAGAGGGCATCCAAGCAGGACTTTCATTCTTTCAGAAATAGTTGAACTAAATCAAAGTTGCCAGAAGAAGAATAGAAATGTGATTTCTTTTTCTTTTCTTTCATAGTCCCCCATCACATTAGCTGAACATGCTTCTAAATACCTAATAAACCATTTCCCTCTACTAATTAAAAAATGAAAAAGACTTGAAAGCTGTTTTGCTTTGGGGGGGCAGCAAATGAAATTCTTTTAAATGTTTTCTGCCTGAATTGGCAGGTTTCCTTCTATTAGAAATCAAATCAACTGCACTTATAAAAGAGATGATGTTTATGAAAAATAATCTATGGGTATTTACATTTTTGACTTTTGCTTTTTTCCAGAAACTGATTGATTTTTTTATTGAAGAACAAATAGCAATGAGACAGTTTCAAATCAAATTAACAGGGCAGATTCAATAATTAATACACTGCATATTGTTTTCATAGTGTTTGTTGTAAAGGTGCATACACGATATTTTACTTACAAACACTATTAGAACAGATGTCTCTAATCAATGAATTAAGAGAATGTAGCTGTATACTTATTTTTTAAAGCTGAATTACAGTACAGTTCCAATAATCAATGCTTTCTAGCTTGTTATCTTCCTAGTGGGTGTTCATAGTACTTAAAGCAGAAATAATATCCTGTCCAACATAATATCCTGTCCAACCACTATGTGCAAATCTTGCTTCTTATAGAATTATGCAGAAGTACTGCATATTTATCCTAACTGTACTGTTTATAAAAACACAGCATGGTTCTTCCATTGTATCCTCCTTTTTTTTGTTTAGACCTGTCAAAGATAGGCACTTCATTGTCATTCAACCATGATAGGTGCTTGAATTCAGCAACACAAGCAAACACAGTCCAGCAGTCCACAATAATAGCAAATTATCTGAAGAAGTTATTGACTAGAGCCATTTACATCTCAGCTTATTATTATGGCCTTATTTTATATACCTCATTTTTATACTTTTCTGCTGGATGGTTTAAGACCAAGGTAAAGCAAGACCTATATAAAAAATAAAATAAGCTCCGGGGAGATGGCTCAGTGGAATAAGCACTTCCCTGGCAAGCACAAGGACCTGAGTTCAATCCCTGGTTCTGCCAAAAGGAAAAAAAAATAAATAAAAAATAAATAAATAAATAAAAATAAAATGTAACTTTTGTATCTGACAAGTTCAGACAAATCCCCTCCGGACTTACCCTGAAACCCTGTACTGCACTTTGTAGATCCTTTGTCACTGTCAGCTGTGTGGATGAGTCACAGCCATTGCTTGACCAGTTTGTTCTCTATGAAAGCCTGAGAGAGTGTGTTCTCTCCATGTGACTCTCATTAGGCACACTCTATGCATTGATCGCATTGCTCTGTTGCTCCATAATCTCCTTGATCAGAAAATTTGGGGCACAACTGAGTTACATGATGTTACAGTACAGGTTCTGCTATGTCATGAGTCTTCACTGATGTTGAAAGACTAGGGCCAAAATGTTGGCTCCAATTTTTGATCTGTGAACTTAGGTTGTTAACCATCCAGAAGAGAAGCTTATTATTACCCTGAAACATATGCAGTTCAGTTTGCCCTAACTATCTGACTGAATTCTTTTTAGTTGTTATACATTTCTATCTGTATTTCTTCTTTTGGTTTCTTATACTAGGTAGACTATATGATATTTGCACATGTGTGTCTGGTTTATTTCACTTATGAATATATTGAATTTTAGTACCTCATATAATTCAAATATCTCTGTTCTTTTCACAAATATTTTAGTCACAACAAAGGTTTTTTTAAAAGGTGATCTAGGACTTGGTGTTTTCATAGATGTTCTTTTAAAGTAATCTTAAAATGCATTGTTAAGGATAACTTTTAGGGAGAATGTATAAAGAAAAAAATAATACCAGAATTTCCTCATAATCTCAAGAAAGCATGTAATTTCTATATGACAGTGTTTTTAATGAGGTAAAATGACTTCTAGAAACAACCTACTCAGATGGAATTTATCAAGGAAAAAACGTGTTTTATGCAAATCTTGTCATATAGTTGATGTGGTAGAAATAAGGCCATTTACTATTGCTGTCACAGAGAAATGCCTCTCCAGATGTCAATGTCCTAATTCCCCAGCTCAAAGCCTGACACCATCCATGGGCTCTGGAAGGAAGGATAGCCGGGCCATCCAAAATCACATGGGCAATGAAAATCCCAGCTGTGGTTGAAAAGAAGTGAGAGTAGGGAAGAATCATCAGGTACATGCTCAGTTGCCCTCTTTATTTACTCATTTATTTATTTTTATTTTTTTGTCTTTTTGTGACTGGGTCTCACTGTGCAGTTCAGGCTGGCCTTAAGCTCATGTTGTATCTCTGACTGGTCTCAAACTCACAATTATTCTCCTGCCTCAGCCTTCTGAGTGCTGGGATTACAGGAGCCACCATGCCTGGCACACTCTTGACTTTTCTTTTCTTTCTTTTTTTTTTTTTTTTTTTTTGTACTGAGGATTAGACTCCAGACTTTGTGGTTGCCTGGCAGGCAGTTATGTCACTGAGCTATATCCAGGTCTGTAAGTTGCTACCTTTAAAGTTTCAGAAGGTGGATGTAAACCAAGGTGTGTGACCTCCATAGACTGGAAAAAGTGAATACAAAGAAGTTTTGGTAGAATGTTACAGAAGGATCCGAGCTCTGTTGACAGTGAGACTTTAATCTAGTAGTACCCATTTTAAATTGCAGCCCTCTGGAACTGCACAATTGCAAATCTGTACTACTTAAGACACTAAGAATTTTGAAATTAGCTACAATGATCCTCATTTGGTAATACACTTGCCAAACATGACTGCCTTTTCTTGCTACATGTAAAGCTACGCAACACATTCTAGTCTCTCGGAGTCTAAGCCTTGTTTACTGTTGGGTATCTGAGTGTGAAAAAAATGCAATCTTAAGGGAAGTGAACTTGACTCAAAGCTCTAGTGCTATTGTCTTGATATTAATAATTTCTGAGTAAGAAGTTCCACATTTTGATTACATGGATTTTCCTTTGAGGATGATAAAAGTGAATATGTTGAGAGATACTAAAGATATATTGATTTGAAGAGTGAGTCCTAAAATAATAAAATAAACAATGAAAATACAAGATGGAAAAATGTGTTTCTTACTTTCTCTCAGCATTCTGTTGGTTGTTTCCTTTGAAGTTCAGACAGTTTTTAATTTGATCTAATTCCATGTGATGATCCTTAATATTATTTCTTGGTCAATTGGAGTTCTGTTCATAAAGTCCTATTTATACCAATGTTTTCAAGGGTTTTATGTTTCTTATGAGGTCAGTGAAGTCCCCTAAGGGTTTATCTTGTAGTCTTGTACCTTATTCCCTAGATCCTTTGTCTGTGTCACCCATGTGGCTGAGTCACAGCCAATGCTTGACCAGTTTGCTCTCCGTAAGAGCCTGAGAGAAAGTTTTCTCTCCATGTGACTCTTCCCAGGCACATTATAGAATTTTGATCTCTTTCCACTGTGGCTCCATAATCTCCTTGTTCAGAAAATTTGGGGCCTAACTGAGTTTAATGTTGTTGCAGTACAGGTTCTCCTATGTCCAGAGTCTTTGCTGACCTAGAAAGGCTAGGGCCAAAATGTTGGCTGGCCTTGTGGCTCTTCTATTTCTCCAACTTTGATCTGTGAACTTAGGTTGTTAACCATCCAGAAGAAAAGCTGATTAGTGTCCTGCAGCATATGCCATTCACTTTGCCTTATCGGACTCAAATGATTTTAGTTGTTGTAGTATGTTTCCTTTTGTATTTCTGCTTTTCGCTTCTTATACTACAGAAACTATACATATTTACATATGTGTGTCTGGTTTATTTCACTTATGAGTATATGTTTAAGTGGCATCCACTTCAGTGTAAATGCTTCAAACTTATCATTCTTAACAGCTGAGTAATACTCCATTATATAGAAATACTACATCTTTTTCAACCATTCCTCATGTGATGGACATCTTGGTTGTTTCCAAGATTTTGCTATTACACATTGTGCTGCTATAAACATAGGTATACATGTATCACTATGACACAATGTTTTCAGTTCCCTGGGGAAAATTCCCAGTAGGGGGATAGCCGGCTTGAATGGAATTTCTAGTCCTATTCTTTTGAGGAGTCTTCACACGGACCTCCACAATGGTTGTACTAGTCTACATTCTCACCAGCAGTGGAGAATTGTTCCCTTTCCCCACATCCTCTCCAACATTTGTTGTTGGTTGATTTCATTATGATAGCCATTCTTTCTGGAGTGAGATGATATCTCAGTGTTGTTTTTATTTGCATTTCACTGATGACTAGCAATGTGGAGCATTTTTTCATATATTTATTCACTTCTTTAATTTCGTCCTCTGAGAAATGTGTATTCATTTCAGATACCCATTTCTGAATTGGGTCTTTAAATTTGAGGGCCCTGTTATATCTTAGTTCTTTATATATTCCAGACAGCAGACCTCTGTCTGCTTGCTTATTTGTTAGGATTTTTTCAAAATTCGTGGGTTGTCTTTTCACTCTGTTCACAATTTCTTTGGACATGCAGAAGCTCCTCAAGAAGAGTTGATCCCAGTTGTTGATTCTTCCAAGTGCTTCCCGTGCAAATATATGTTTGTTCCATTCTCCTGGATAGGAAGAACCAACATCGTGAAGATGGCCATACTCACAAAATTGCTGTACTGATTTAATGCAATCCCTATCAAACTGCCACCAACATACCTCCCAGACATAGGGAAATCATTCCTAAAATTATTTTTGGAATGACAAACGACCTAGAATAGCAAAGGCAATGTTGGCCAATAAAGACAAGGCAAGAGGAATCAAAATTTCTGACTTGAAATTATGCTACAAAGCCACTGTGATAAAATTAACATGGTATTGGCAACAAAATAGACCCGAGGATCAGTGGAATAGATTAGACGATGCAGAGGCATCTACAGTCACACTCAGCTATCTGATCTTCGACAAAGGGGCTAACAAGCTCACTGGAAGAAAGATAGCCTCTTTAACAAATAGTGCTGGAAAACATTGCTTTCTACATGATGAAAACTAAAACTTGACCCATCTCTATCACCATGCACTAAGTTAAAGTCAAAATGGATTAAAAATCTAAACATTAAAACAGAAACACTCAATCTTCCGGAAGAGAAAGTAGGAGGACTCCTGAAGACATAGGTAGGTAAAGAGTTCAGGGTTTTACTATTTTATCATCCAGTAGATGAAGTGTTCCTTAGGTCTTTGAGCCATGTTGATTTCATGCTGGCACATGGTCACATATTCAATCTTCTACATGTGTGAAATCTGTTTTCCCAGGACCATTTCTGCAAAAGCCGTCTGTCCTTCAGGTTATACATCTGGATCTTTTGTCAAATATGAGATGTCTTTGGGGTTGTTTCTGTATCTTCTATTTTGTTTCATTGATCAAATTGCCTTAATGCTGATGATAAATTAATGTATGAGAAAATATTCCATCTTTGAACATTAGAGAAATGCATGTTAAAACAGTATCAAAATTCTCTCTTTCTCCAGAGTACTACCATCAAGAAATCAAATAATAATAAGTGCTGGTGATGATATAAGGGAAGAGGTAAACTCATATATTTCTTTTTTTTTATTATTATTTTTTTTTGAAGTACAAATATCAATGAGACAGTTTTAAGACACATTAACAGCATGGATTTAATAAATTAATACACTGCAAACTGTTTTCATAATGTTTTCGCATTGCACAAGGTGCATACATGATATTATACTTACAGACATTATTATAGTAGATGTCTCTTATTAGTAAATTAAGAGAGTATAGCTGTTTACATATCTTATTTTTTATACCTAAATTATATCACAGATTCAATAATTAATACTTTCTATCTTGTTATTTTCCTAGTGGTTGTCCATAGTACTAGAAGCAACATAATATCCTGTCCAACCACCATTAGCGCAAATCTTGCCTTTCATTGAATTGTCTTTACTGTCCATACACACACATCATGATTCTTCTTTCTATACCCCTTCCTTTGTCTACACCTGTCAAAGATGGCACTCCATTTCTATGGGAATATAGACTTGTACAACCACTGTGAAAATCAGCATGAAGATTCCTCAAAAGTTATAAATTCCATTTTATCCAGTTATTCTCCTTCTCAGTACTTTGTACAGAGGTGAAGACATCATGCTACTGTGATACATGTGACGCATATGTACCTGTGTTTATAGAAGCTCAATTCATAACAGCTAATTATTAAAAGTGGGCTGTGAATTCATGAACAAGGAATTCATAAAAGAACATAGTATTTATGCACAATGAAGTATTATACTGCCATAATGAAGGATATATTTGAGTCATTTTTATAAAAGATGTATTTTGAGACCATACTTTTAAATGCAATAAATCACAGACATGCAAGCTTAAATATCATATATCTCTTAAATGAGAAAACCAGGGCCATGGAGACAGCTCAGTGGCTTAAACACCTGCCTGGCAAGCACAAGTTCCTGAGTTCAATCCCTGGTATTCCCCCAAAAAACTCTAGAGAAAAATCAAACAATAAATAATATGTACAGATCAAGAAAAGATAGATACCAGGAAATACACGAATGCATCTTTGTATAGTAGAAAGGAGAGCTTGAGATGAAGGGATGGGGAGCAGGAGGTAGCAGAAGAAGGTAAAAAAAATTAAGATACTTTCTGTTTATATATCTATTCCCAACAATAAGGTAATCATATGCATTGTTAAAAAAAAATCACATAAACTTTCAAGTTATCTACTTGTTCTCTCTTCCTCCAATTTCTAACATTAATTAGAAGTGATAGCAAAGATTCAAAGTCCCAGAAAATTTGAGGTGCAGCAGACTGGGAAATACAATAGAAATGTTTCCGGCATTAGGCTATGTATATGTAGTAGTGATCTCTGCTTTGGACTGATACAGGCTAGAAATAAATTTGGTATTTTAAGCTCCTGATAATTTAAGATTGTTTAGGACAAAAACTGGACTCTGAACAAATTACCTGAGCAAATATCTTATTTGATATAGAACAACAGAGGTAATACCAAGAAAAACAAAGCTGCTATCTTATAATAGTTGTTAAACAACTATAATCCTGAAGATTATAAAGTTAGTACAGCCATGAAGTCTTCCTTACTTTACCCTACCTTTTTCTCCAATGTGTAAAGTCTATAGAAAAGATAAGTGAAATAATAATAAATGATTTTATTTTTCTGTAGTTTCATGGTGAGAAATATGCATTTTATTGGTTTAATCTCGACTTTGAGAGTGTGGGGCCATGAAAATGATTTTGTAACCATAGATTAAATTTAGTGCTTTGGTGAACCCCCTTTTTTTCTCCAGAGTGGTCTTACAACTTACTGTGGTAGGTAAGTAGAAAAGAGAAAATTATTGTATCAATTGTTTATTTACTGAGCGTGAATCTTATTAAAATCAAAATTTTCTGCTTCTTCTTACTTTAATGTAAATAAAGTTTTGAATACAGTAGCTCCAAACCTATCTACCTTCCATCTATTTACATTATACCTTAACATACTTTCATAGAACATGTTTAAGTCAAGAGTGTCTGTGATTGCTGTCCTATGTTTTTAAAATGTTTTCCTTGATTAGTTTCCTCAATGATTTTGCCTATGTCTTCTAATCAGGCACACATTATCAAATACAATGAACACAATGAGTAATAGAAAGTCTGACAAAATAAAATATGTGTATAATTGATGAAATGTTTCAGATATTCAGGAATGGAAAGGATTAAAAGATAGTCTGTTGTTGTTGGCCTGGTCAAAAATGACTTGGATGTTCTGGTTTGAGACCAAATGAAATACAAGTACATTGTAGCAGTTGTTCCAGACAATGGTTCTGCTTTTACTTTTCTGCTCCATTTGGATGAGTGACTTCACTGTCACTGAAACTTATGACAAGGTTGGAAGGGAGATTGATTTTAAGGTGAGAGAGGTGATGTTTGAAAACTACACATCAATGCACATTACAATTACATTTATAGCATCCATAAGAAATGTGAATTCGTTGGGTACAGTGTGCTTAGCACTGATTCAGTGATATGTAATATAGAAAATGCCTTTTTATTTAAATAAAACTGTATCTAACAAGGATTAAAGATACTTTGCTGGAATATTTATTTTAGAATTTTTTTTTATTTTTAAGGCTTCATTTTCATTTTATTTGATATAGTAATGTATAGCATGCAGTCTACTGGGTTAACTAACATCCCAGGGGAATGAGTTTTAAGTAAGGTAAGGAAAACACATGATTATATTTGAGGAAAATATAAAGATGGCTTTATTTTTCAATTATGTTCTTGGAAAAATAATATTTATTGATATTGGTACAGGAAGATGGCTCAGTGGAATAAAAGCTTCCTTGGCAAGTGCAAGGGCCTGAGTTCAATGTCTGGTTCCGTTAAAAAAAAAAAAAAAAAGATAGATACATAGATGATAGATAGATAGATAGATAGCTAAATCATGACTGTTGAAATAAAAAAAAGTATTTTGATCAAGAATATTTTAATTGTCAGATTGGATATGGTGATATGCACCTGCAATCCCAGCTGCTGGAAGGCTGAAAACAGGAAGAACATTATGAGTCTAATCTGTGTAGCGAGACCTTATAGACCTTGTACTAAATGCATTAAAAAAAGAGTATTTTAATTGTGACTTATACTTGAGAACAGCAGAATAAGCACAAATACATATTTTCTCTCTTTTTTGACATATTAAAATAATTGTAAAGCTATGAGCAACATGTACTGCAAAACAACAGAAAGCAAAGGGTACCGTGGAACAATGAGAAATGTATGGCCGACTTCTAGAAGAGTGGAAGCACCACGTGGCATGGTGCCTGCCCACAGGAGCCCAACTCAATCCCTTTCTTAATGACAGGGGCTTGGAACTGACATTGCACCTACTTTGGTAGCTTTTCTACCAAGCCAAGCAAAAGCAAGAGTGAAGTGGAGCTGCGGGCAGAGTCACGGGAGCACTTTCCCGTGCCTGCCACCCTCTGAATGGGACGCATAGAACCATATTTTCTACTTTAAACAAAACAGCATCGCTGGATGAAAAAATAAATGCATGGTCACCCTTGTTCTCATCCTCGCAAGTAAGAAGCGAGTGCCAAATGCCTGCGTGCCCGATTCTCACCTGAACGCATGTGCTCCAGGAAACAAAAGGTGTACTGTGTCTGTGGGCTCATTCATCTTTCTTTTACCTCATTAGTATAGGAGAATAGCTAATCACTTATCACTGCTAAAAGTACTGTGAAAAGAAGCAAAAAAATAAAAATAGACACAAAGACCACTTCCAAAAAGAGAAAATCTAGGAAGGAGAAAATCGATGAACACAAAACCAAATTGTAATTACTGTCCTCTGAGACATAAACCAAAGTAAATAGCATCACACTGATTTTTTTTTTCTTTTCAGCAGAACCAAGGATTGAACTCAGGCCTTTTAGCTTGTCAGAGAAGCACTTATTCCACTGAGACATCTCACACTGATTTTTAAAAGGATACATTGAGTGGATAGCCATAAAAGAACTTCTATAATTTAAAAATAAAATTCAAAGCATTGAAATATAAAATTGAGGAATATTCCCTATACATAATTTTTAAAAGCACAGATAGAAATATTGAACAAAATATAGGAAATAAAAACAGTAACTATTGGAAACTTCAAAAAGCTTTGAAGAATAATAATAAAAAGTAAAATTTATTTTTTATAGTTTCACATTAAAATGGTTTGAATCATAA